>LSSL01001092.1:0-28728 GCA_001953115.1 Smittium mucronatum
GACTAAATCTGTTACTATTGATTAATTGGTCGGCGTCCAATAGAATTCGATTTGTTTGATTTTGATTTTTTTGGCTGGAATTTCGATTGAATTGAAATTCCATTCGGCATTGATTGGCATATGGTCAGAAATTTCGAAATTTTTGTTGGAGGTGCACCAGTTTTTTCTTCCACTGGGTCCGGCTTAAAATATATGGTTGATCATGCGACCGATTTCGTCTTTGTTATATCTAGAGCCAGGGGAATTTGTTACATCGGATTTTTGATGGCTCAAAACAAGCCTAGATATAAAACTATTTGTCCTTGGGAAGTTCATATTGAAATCTCCTAGTATTATATTTTTTTAAAATCTAAATTTTTCCATCTGGGAGAACCCAAAATTTTCATCTTTGGGGTTTGTGCTCCTAATACCAGCGCTTGGTATGTGCAAATTTGTTACAAGCATGTCAAATGTCTTTCCATTAAAGTATTTCCCGCTTATAATCCCAGATATCCATGTTTGGGAAGATTTATATTAATTAATAGTCCTGATTTGTACCTAGTAGCCAATAGTAGCCCGGAATCACCCTTTTCTAAGTCTGATTTCGAATATATACAGGTGTACCCAGGCATTCTGTATCTGTATGTTTTTTTGTTTAAAAAGATTTCCTGGAGCGCCAGAATTTCTGGCTTAGCAGAGTTGAGGTAATGCTCAAGCTCTTCTCCGGAATTTTTTGTAACCCTGACGTTAAATTTCATTATTTTGAGCTTATTATACTGCCTATATTTTGGGGTATCGTAAATTTTGTTTGGATTGTTGGGATTCGATTTCATCAATTCAAAATTGATCAAATTTGGATTATTTGAATTCATACCATTTAAATCCATGGATCGAAATTTTTTATTTTTTTCCCGTCGAATTTCGGCATTTAGTGATTTTTCAATTTTTTTTATTTCATCAGATCGTAAATTTATTTTTTTGTGGTCACACGACCAAATATCGTAACGCCATTGGTCGTTGAGCTGTTTTATTTTTTTTTATATTAAATTCGTCTTCCCTCAAATAGAAAATTATAAATATGGTTATTTACAGTTTTATTTTTGAGTACTTGTATTTTGAGAACGAGTAGTTTGACTACCCTTTTTCTAAATTTTTTTTCTTCTTGTCGTAATATCATTAGGTGGTAACGATTCATTTAAATCGTAGTTTTGATGATGTTTTGGTTCAATCATATAATTGTTTTTATGCGATCGTAATGATCGTCCACATCGAGGTTGTATGAATACAGCATGTAGGTATCAACATTGATTTTTCTATTGAAAACGGCTTGATTTTTTGTAGATGGACTCGATTTTCCTACAACTGCAACCAATGTGTTAGGCGAGTTGATCAGCATGTCTTAATCGACATAAGATGGGGTTTTCTTGAGCTTATCGTTGCCCTAAATCAATATTTTTTCGTTTTAAAGTTCCTAAATGTTAGGAATAACATCTTTAAGACGTTTAAAATCAGTTTATTCAGACCCATTAAATTTATTTTCAATAATATAGCCTACAGCTTTGTTGAATTTTAAAGTCTTATTTTCCTCTATATCCATTTTATCGCTATCAGAATCTGTATATTCTTCTCTCTTTTTTTATTTATTGAATGGGATGGGGGCGTTCTCTTTAAAATCATTACCCCGAAATTTAATTCCGAAAATATTTTTTTGAGAAATTTTCGGGACGGCCTTTTTGCCGATCATCCCATTTCTACACTCAAATATTCGATTAGCGTAGTCTATTGGAGTTATTATAGAAGAAAAATTAATTTTAACTTTTTCTAAATCCTCATTGGATGAATTTTAGCACCTTTTTTAATAAAGAAGCACTCAGACTTCCTGTGGTTCATTTTCTTACAATAGCTGCAAGACTTCTTTCAGCCTTTGCAGAAGATATTTATCATCCAAATTTCTTAATTCGGAAAGCTAGGAAGCACTGCATTCAAGCTTTTATTCTATAATAGAACCCTTTTACCAAAAGTTAGGTATTCAGATGACCCTTTTTTGCACCATGCACTAATATCACGGATTTTGCGCAGGGAAGAGATTTCTTTGTCAATTAATTTTATCATGGCGAACATCCCATCATTCCCACAATTGAATATTTTGATAATAACTATATCTTGTTCCATCCGAGCATTTTGATTTATAACGATATTTCTATCAGATAATACCAGCTTTTTCTACATGAAATCGTTGGCATCCGAGTCAAAATCAAAAATAAAGTAAGTGACTTTAGCTCTATTATCATGATTTCTCATGTGGCTAATACTGGAGATGAACCTGGAGACATATTTAATTCCATCTCTGCTATTGCCACGAAATTCGCTTCAGGAACACCCCATTTTTCTGTATGAGCCTCTAATGCAAAACTTTTCCAAGAAGCGTTGGACTCCTCCATAGATCATGCCTTGACTGAGACCTCTGAAAAGGAACTCATATCAATTATAATCTCGTTTGAACTTTTTTTTTTTGATTTTTTGACTTTAAACTTCTTGAATTTTATGTGGGACCAGCCGCAAAGCGTCCTGAAACCCAGGGAAGTTCATTAACCTCGATCTTTTACACCTTTATTAGCATTTTTGGGTGGCTTCACTCTACCAGCCCAGGACCATAATAACCTGGTATGTTTATAGGGTCTTGGCACCTCCATGAACGGCAAGTTTAAAACAATTAAAAAAATAAAAAGACTTTCATTGTTTCCTTATTTTTATTTTTAGTTTTGGTTTTAGGATCGAGAATAGGGATCGATATCTCAACCGTTTTTTTTGGTTCTTTTTGTATTTAAAAGTATTGGGTGATCGATAAAAACTAATTGCAGATATCCTGTAACAATATACAGCCCTCTAGTTCTATCTAGATAGCTTTTAGCGACTGGCTTAGAGTCGGAAACATAAAAAATGGGAATGTAAATTTACTTTTTTTATCAAAGGAATCTGTAATTATATTGGCTAACCCAATTTTTGCCAAGTGCATATATGAATTTTTATATATACATTAGGTAGTATTTATAATATTAAATATCAATACCAGTGAGATTTACTAGAAAAATAAGATAAAATATGCTAAAAAAATATTCATTGCTTTATTAATTCTTATTTTTTTATTCCAAATGCTTAAATATTGACCGGAAACTACAAACTGGTAAATTTTGACGATAAAAACATCAAATTAAAGCCGAATAATATTAATTTATATAAAATCCTATTAAATCAGAATGTTTTTTATAAAAAACCTTGTCGTTAAATAGTAATTACGAACGCACTAGAACTTGGACTAAAATAACGTTAATCTATTATCTTCTACCTGTGTGTAATATTTTCGGATATTTTTTACAAAATTATGGCCGTATACTATATATTAATATAATTCTAATAGGGTTTAAAACTTCAAAGATTTTTAATATTATAGAATAAAAAACAGACTAAACATAATTTAAAAATCCAAAACAGAGGATAATGTTTAATTCCTTTTATTTATTATTATGATTTTTTATATCAATATCTTTTATAGATATCGTTGTGATTAATATATAAAATATTTCAACAAAAAACGAATCAATTTTTAGAAGTTCTTTGTGCAAAGGTGTACATAAATAAGATAAAACCAAGTATTGCACTATAAAATTGCTTTACCCAGATATTGGCTATGCTTTTTCAACCCATTTTTTTTGATTTTCTCGTGTATACCTTCCTCTGTTTGCTATATTGCTTTTTAGATCTGGTTGGATATGAAATTGAGGTTTTCCCAAAGCTTGTGTTTTTTTCTATAGAACTCTCTGTTAAAAAGTCCTTTAAATTAGTTTCTTTTGTGTAGGTTCTTGGCTTAGAATTTAAGGTCTCACAGTTTTTCATAGAAAAGCATTCTTTTGATTCACAGGTCTTTTTAGAGCGCAGAGTTTTTTTCTTAAGTGCCCCTTTATTTGGTTGTAACTTATCGACTTCGGATTTCTATATGGAGAAAAATTGTGTATATTTTTTTAAAGAGCCTAAAAAAAGAAATAAAATAGACTTTTTCATTTGCCTTATTAATTTTACTAGATGCCTCCAAATCCAATTGTCCAAAAATAGGATTGGTGCAAGTAGCTTGTGGAGAGTTTTCAAGATTTATGTCATCCAGCTGAGATGATGCATATAAGTCTAGGAGATCTTCTACCCAAAATTTCATCTCATCATCTTCACAATCTAGGTCGAAATCATTATCTCCTGGAGTTACATCATTTAATTTTCCCAGCAAACCGTTATTTATTTTAAGATTTTCTATTTTAGAATCACCTAAAAAAAACTATTTTATACAAGATTGTCTTATAAATAAATGAACTTGAAATACCATCTAATTTAGAATTGGATTCTATAATTGTAAGATTTTCCATAAAATCGTGTATAAGTTCATCCTATCCACAGTAAAAAGATATGTTTAAAATTTATAAAACTCGGATATAATTATGCATACCTCCTTGCTTTTGGCCTCATTTTCATTTTCAGCTTCAAAATTAACCTCAGCCCTGCATTCAAAATTCCCATTTCTGAATAAAAAAAAAGGGTTTAACTTATTTTTTTTAAAAATATCTACATTTTATTACCTCAACGGAGATTTGTTAATCAAAACATCTTCATGCGTATGATTTAAAGCATAAATATCTTCTTCATAAAGTATCTCAGTAGGAGTTCTATAAAAATCATTAATGAGAGTTATAGTACAGGAAAATAAAAAAGGAATTTTTATTTTCTTAACTGAGATGGATTTGAAAAGTTATCATCATCCTGGCACTTTTTTGAATGGATTTTTTCAATTCTACGAAAAATAATGGGTTTGAGCCGTTAAAAATAAAATATTTTTATTTATAAATATAATACAATTTTTCATCAAGCTCTGTCCTCAGTTTCTCCAGATTATGAATTAGATCTAAGTTTTTTTTAGAAAATGATTCTTTTTCCTCAATAGCCAACTCCAACTCTTGAGTTTTCATTTGAACCTCTAGCTGATTTCTGTGAAAGAAAACATAGAATTTTTTTCATAAGTTATACAGGTTTTTGTAACTATAATATTACCTATTCTCTAAATTCTCAAGCTCCCCTATTCTTGCCAAAAATGCCTTCTTCTCATTAAAAAAATCGTTTTCTTTTTCATTAAATTTTGATTGGAGGTCGTTGAATCTGCAAGTTGAAATGTTTCTAATTTATACAAGCTTTATCTAAGTTAAATTGGTGTTTTTAAAAAAAATTCTTACTCATCCCTTAGCTCACTTAATTGGAGGCTTAAAAGCCTCTTGGATTCTTTATGGGCAATAATCTCTACTTTTAGGTCGGTTATTGATTTTTCTTTGTTGGAGATTATAAACTGCGTGTTGTTTTTGATTCTTTCTACCTCAAAGTTAAGTTTTTCGTTTTTGACTACCAATTCATTTTTTTCTCTGACCATTTCAGTGTGCAAAAGATCTTTCTCTTTTATAAAATTCTCACTAGATGAAATGATTAATTTTGCTTTGAATATTTCAGCATTTAAACTATCAAAAGTAATTATATTGTCCTCTTTCTCTTTGCTTAAGGATATGACTTCCTCTTTTTTGGATTTTATATCTTGGTTCAGTTTTGATATTATCTCATCCTTATTGGTGGAATCACTCTTTAAACGCTCAATTTCCTCATTTAAAGTTTCATTTTTCTTTAGAGAATCAGCAATGTTTTTTTTTAACTCTTCATTTTCTAGAATTACTAATGATAGCTTTTCTTGGTCATTCTTTTTTCCTAGTTTAAACCCATTTTTTAAAGAATTTTAATTGATATAAGATGGATTGAAACTTACCAAGACCTAAAGATAATATTTCTTGGGCTAGTTTGACCTTTTGATCGCAGTATTCTTCGTTTTTTGATTTTTGGTCTAATAGTTCTTTCTATAAAGATTAGATATAAGCCTGAAAACACAGAAAAGTTATAAAAAATCATGTAACTACCTTTGTTGATTCCAACAGATCCAAGGAATTATCAAATCTAATTTTTTTAATAATCATCAGTTATTATGATGGGTTTATCAAAGAAACCAAAAATACCTTTTTTTTATTTCCATAGACTCAATATCTTTTTCTCTATTTTTTTTCTCTAAAGAAGTTTTAAGCTTTGCCAATTCGCCGACCTGGGATTTGTAAAAATCTCTATTGTTAACCAATTCGTTAATTGTGGAATCCTAGATACAGAAATTTTAAAGAAATTTTAATAAAATAAGGTTTATAAATTTATATGGTTAACAAAGCTCTTACGATATCTAAAGTAGATTTTAATAAATCGTGTAGTCTAAAAGAAATGCTTCTATTTACATCATCGCACATCTTTCTAAGTAAAATGGTTATCGAGCTAATTGAGCTTTGCAGGTTATATTCATAACCCTCCCCCTTTCTCTGCTCTAGGGTTTCATCCGAGGTGTATTTAATAACTGGTTTATGAACTTGATCCGAAGATCCATTATTTATCATAGGTTTTAATACACTTTGGATTTCCGATTCTGAGTTTTGTGATTTAAGTATTTTAAATACTCTTTCGGTGTTTATTTTTTCAGGGCCACTTTCCAATATAAACTGTGCACTTCTCTTTTTAGCATCAGATAAAACTTCATTCACCTCTTCTTTTTTATCTGTACCTGGAATATTAACTTTTGTGGGGTTTTTAGGAGGACCATTGAAGTTTTCCTTTTCGGAATAATTGATTGCTGTTTTGATTTCCAAAGTATTTATTTCCTGTTTGACACTTTTCTTCGTATTTTCAGTATCATTTTTAGGAACGTTTTTTTCTGGCATAGAATTTTCCATTTTAACAGTTGGAATCAATGTTGAGGGATTATTGAACAGATTAATTATCGTTTTGGGAGATCTAATCGAATCATTTGTACCTTCTAAAGTGTATTTTTTATTAGAGAAAGCAACTGGGTCTTTATTCGTTTTTTTTTTAATGGTTTTAATAGATTTTTGCTGGGATCCCGGGTATTTTTTTTCCGACACATCCAAAAAGCTGAACTTTTTTCCCGAGTCGGTGTCTTCTGGAATCGAATCCTGGGTTTTGGGATTAATCATTTTTTTAATAGATTCATTTTTTTTAAATAATTTTTCTATATTAGAAAGTAATATGACAAAAAAAAAAGTGAGTATATTGTTATTAATAAAGCTCGGAATTCTACTATTTCGAATAAAATTTACTAGTTAAATTCGTAAAACTAGAGCTTTCAATATGATTAACGTTCTTCTCCGACTTTATTTCCTCGAAAATAGGGTTTATATCCACCGAGAACTCGCTTTCCAATTTAAAGGAATATTGATTCAACTTTTTATCTAAATAGACAACTCACAATATGTATTAAATTAATAAGTGTGAATAAAATAGTTGAGGTAATACTTTTTGATTCATCATTATTGCAACTTCTTTGGGCAGGTTTCGTGAATTCGTCTCTAACAAAGTTTGAGCTAATCTTGTTTACATTTCCGAATTTGAATGGTTTGAAATATGGGGAAGACACTGGTGTCATAAGGGTTGTATTCTTATCTAGACCAAAATCACTACCCAAGTTTGAATTCAGATCAGAAAGAATATTCATTATTTAAAAAAAAAAAAAGATTGAATAAAAATATGTATGTGAGGATCAGTATAACTTTGAGATAAAGAGTTAGTTATAATAATAATTTAAATTGGAGACGAGATACTATTTATACATGTTCAAAGACTAATCAGGCTAATCAATGAATCCCATCCATAGTTTAAAAATACAAAAGCAAATATTTAGCACCACGATGTTTAATTTGACTCAAATTGGAGAGCTTCTAATCTTTTTTATTCAATGCCCTTGATATGTTTCTGATTAAACAGTCCAATAAATTTGCGTAGAAAAACAGTGACATCACTTATTTGGAAATGATATATTATACTTTCAAAAAAGACATGAATAATTAAGATGAATATCAGTAATAATTTTAATATTCAACAGAGTTCAATACCCATATATCCCGAATTGCAATTTCATCAATACTGGTTTTGACATCATCAGTAGCTAGTTAATAAGACTTGGAAAAATATTTTTTTATAACCATAAACCCTAGAATTACTTATGCTTTATCAATAACCAGTCAATTGTTTATTAGTTTCAGTCTTGGCATATAACTCTACTCTAATAGGAATGATTCATTAAAACTGTGAAATCTAAACTTTTTTACTAATTTACAGCATAAAATAAAAATATATCATTGAATATTTATTAGCATTACTCATAATGTGTTTCAAATATTGATTGCATATAACTTGTATCACATTAGTTGGCGAATCAGTGAAGCCCAATAAGAAAGCCAAAGCATGTCAATAGAACTTTGGAGAAAAAAAAGTGATACCAAGCTGCATACGGCAATTTTCGGAAAAGTGGAAAATTAAGTGACTGTTTAGATGAGAATATGTCGCTGATTATAAATATATTAAATAGTTTGGATTTTTCCAATTTCATAAATGAGATTTTTAACAATGCTGCGACCTTTTATAAGATTTACAAGACGGATTCTTTCATTAGGCAAGTGGGCATTATCCGATGATTGTCCCATGGGAATATTCATGCATACGCAATCCCCACCGAAAAACTTCTCGAGCCAGGGAACTGCTGGAATGGATCCACCTTCACGGACTAATAGCACGTTGTTCGTATTAGAATCATAAATGCTATTATTATATCCCCCAGAGTTTTGATCGCTAAGTGTCTGTTGGGGGCCAGAGCCATCCTTGATATGAAGATTCATACTAGCTGAATTTTGGTTTTCGCCAATTTTTTTAATGTAGAATTGATCGCTACCACCACATTTCTTGGAGTTGATTTCGCTTTTTTTCGAGGATTTTTCCTTATAATTAGGGTTGCTTTTTTCTTCATCCCATTCCTTAGAAATGATATCTGCAGCCATCTTATAATACAAATGATTTGTATTAGCTAGCCACCAGTCTGATATTTGCTTTATCTCGAGCTTTAGAATCAATGGTGTACTGTAATGAGTCCCAGAATGAATTTCATGCAGCTCGAATAAGTGAGATGATGAATCATCGAAACAGCTTTTAGTTTCATGTACGGAAAAGCTGAAATTCCTTGAGGGGACCATTTCCCCAACAAGATTTGTAAATATAGTTTTTACATATAGTGAAATATTATCAGCAATATGTTCATACGTTTGGCTAGGCACTGTCCTCATACTTATCGTAGCAGATGATACTGGGGGTATAAGCCCAAAGTTGTAAGATGGCGATGACGAATTCAAGCTTATTTTGTGAATGGATAAGGTAGGATACCTCCATCTATGCATTAATTGGTTGAATATTTTTTCTCTTTTGTAATTGTCATGAGATGAGTCAGATTGGTTTGAATTCAAGTTAGAATCTTCGAAACGCTCCTTAGAGGGCCAAGAAACGACATTACTTATGGATGAGAGGTTTTTTGGGACTGTCATGAATTTGGAACGGGGTTCTATTAGATTATATTCGGATTCATTTTTGAAAATTGTATCAACAAGAGAATTCATTCTTTCATGTTCTTCCGGAGTAACATCATCGACTAGATCATTAAATCCTGGTATATTTACTTTGCCGTTTGGCGATGTTAATTTAGAGATGATATTCGTAAGCCATATTAGCGGTTCATTTGATGCACCTCCCCAAACCCCTGAATGAACATCACTTGTCCTCAATGAATCAACTTCTAACTTGACTCTGATATTTCCACGCATTCCATAAGTAAGGCAAGGTTTGTTTTCGCCTATCCAGTATGAAGAGCTCAAGAGAACCAATTTAGGCTTCCCGAATAAATGTGAATTTGCTTTAACGGCATCGTCTAATCCTTCACATAAATTCTCTTCTTCCCCTTCGATCAAAAAAACGACTGGTATAGACAACTCTTTGGAATGGTAAAGCTCGTAAACGGAAAATAACATTGACAGAACTGGGCCTTTATTGTCGGTAACACCTCTACCATACAAGTACCCATCCTTGCCCTTCAAAGAAAATGGGAAGGAGTCCCAGGAACTCGAATCGCCTGCAGGCACAACATCATAATGACCATAAATGACTATGGTTTCAGTATCTTTAGAGAATGGGATGGCTTGTGTTTTATCAGAATTGGGGTCAAATCTGAAATAAACTAGAGGATTTCTTCCGGAGCTTCCGGCCAAAAGTCTTGACTCTGAAGCCCCAAGTGAAAAGGCCAAATCTTTCAAAAACTTGGCAGAACTTCTACATTCTTTTTGAAACTCATTATGTCCCGAAACAGATTTGAACGATATCCATTGATCCAAACAGGTAATCATAAAGCTAGAGCAAATTTTATCAGTTTGGGGGTTATAAATATCCACAGATGAATCTAGTCCCAGCTGGGGTTGTGAAAAAAACTCAATGTTAGAGGATGCCGGACTGGGCTTAGGAGATGTTTTCTGCAAACTTTGCCTCCAAAACTTTATTGTATTATGACTGGAACCACTCACAAGCATATTCTCTATTGGCGATACAACCATTGATAAGACATGTGAATAATCGTGGGCACTGAGTTTGAATACTGGCTCGAAATTGTTTGTCCATGCACAAATTGTGCCATCATATGACCCAGTATAAATGAAGTCATTTAAATATACAATTGACAGTACATCATCTGTATGACCTTTCAAGAATCTTATGGGTCTTCTGATTTCTAAATCCCAAACGAGAACTTCACCGCCTTGCAAACCGGTAAATAGCAACTCATCATGAATAGCAATAGACAAAACGCCCATCTCTTCATCTTCTGGTAGTTCAAGGGTATCCATTAATGAAATATTATTGTCAGAAATCTTCCAAATCTAAAAAATAAAAAACCAATTTCAAAAAATACAGGTTAAAAAAGTTTTGAGAATAAAAATATAACGAAAAATGATAGAATATAAGTTATAAAACTGACCTTTATGGAGTTATCAGAGGATGATGAAAACAAAACGGTGTCTATACAATCAGGCAATTTACTAGAATACAAAGAATTCACATATCCATAATGGGCATTTGGAATAGTATTATTATCAAATATGATGTAAACATTTTCCATATCATTCAAGGTAGAACTAGAGCTATTAGGGTTTATCAAGAAGAAATCGGGATCCCTGGTCGAGCCTCCACTTAAATAATAAGCAGGAGAGTCGGTTTTAACTTCAGGATTTCCTGTTCCTTCAAAAAATTTAGATTTTCTAAGTAATATTTCAGCCATACGGTTATTTTTGGAGACATCATCTTTACTTTTAAGTGAAAACCATTGTATGGTAGAATTCTGACACCCAATTACAATCAATTCATATTCATCCACGTATACTATAGAGAGTATTGACCCTGAATTGCTACCAGCAACTATTTTGTATAAACAAGAAAGTGTATCCACATCCCATACCTAAATACATATACTTAGAAAAATTAGTATTTAATAGGCTTGTTTAAACGATATCGCGATTTATAGATATAAACGATCAAAATTACCCTGATAGTGCCATCCGCCGAACCACTAAATAAAAGACTGCTGTTTCGATCTAATGCTAAACACATAATACCACCGGTGTGGCCAGACAGTACCCTGATCAATTGAAATGTTTGGAGATCCCAAACATAAATGTTACTATCTTGAGATCCACTGAATAACTTGTTATCTGTAATTGATAAAGATAAGACTGAACCGTCATATTTAGAATTATTAGCTGTTTCAGTAGTGTTGAAAAGCACTTCATTTTCAGAAGAATCGAATTTTCTGGCATTTGTTGATGTGGGAATATCTTCGCTGGATTTAGACATCTTTGATGCATTGTGGCTGACTCCGTCTTCTGAGTTTCTCGAATTTTTGTACGAAATGGGACATTGAGATACCTCTTGTATGCATTTCAAAGAACCAAGTCTGAAAATGCTTGGACTATCAGAATTGATTGAAATGTCTGATATAGAATTTTTTTGGTTAAGGTTGGTATCTTGAGGCGATAAATCTTCATTTTGTGAATTGAGGGTTGGCGTGAAAGGTATGTCCCTTTCACTCCACAATCTACTGGTCATTGTGTGGAAATTGCCTTTTAGCGAACTAAAATACTTAACCTTGTGATATTCGGACATTTTATAAAAATATTAAATATGGAAGTCTATGTGCTTTGGTTCTTTGCTTGATCACCGAGTTTGTAATAAAATTGGTAGTTTGTGATTTTTCTACTTTAGTCTAAAATAAAGGCATCTATAAGCATTATCTGCCATAGATAGCTTGGCTAAAAAATTTCGGTTACTGGTAAAAATTTATTCTGGCTGACCAATGGGTAGTTTGTATTTTGGTTTTTTTTTTATAGTCACAAAAGCAAAGCCAGTCAGCTCAAGACTGAGGATCCAAAAACAGTCTAAAATCCAAAACCAACTATCTATTTTAAGGATATTGATATCCGAGTATTCTTTCTTTATTGGGTGATCACCTGATCAGAAAAATAATGCACCTAAATATAGCCAATGGCTACTCAGTATTATTCTTTCTAAAAGATGAAAGCAAAATTGTGGGGTTTTTTAATGGAATTTTTAGCGGAAATTTTGATACCAAGATAAAAAACAGAAAAATGTGCTAAATCGATTGTGAATGCAGAATAATATATTTAAAATCTAGTGCTTATTTTTTTTCTTACCGCTTTTAATAGCTGAAAACGAATAGGAAAAGAGATTTTTTTAAAAAGACGATTTTAATTTTGTCAATTTTAATGATATCACTATTTAAAACAAATTAAATAACCAATTATGATATTTTTTCAAGTTTAAAGAAGGTGCAATAGAATTCAACTAAATGATTAAAAAAACGTAATGTGCACCCATTAAACCCCAATGAAATTTCAGCTTTTTGATACTAGTATAAGTAATTTCAAGTAAATTATGAGTTTCATACTGCTTGTTGTACTAAGACCAAAAGAGGCTCATATTTAATCATATTTGGGACGATGTGAAATCTTTCAATATTTAACCCTATCAATGCCAAAGTTGTAAAAATGTTCTAAATTTTGAACTTGATAAAATTTTAAAGATAAATTTCTATTTCCGACCCTATTATTGCATTTTTTTATTTAAACCCTTTTTTAAAAAAATTAGTTATTTTCATGTTATGTGTAGTTGATGTGAATTTTTTTTTTATGAGGGTTGAAATTGATAATGCATTCCGAGCTATTAGCGGATTCCGGTACCCAGTTCAAATCATTTATCGTAAATTTTATTCGCTCAATGGAATGAATCAACCATATACAAATTTTGATTGTTGAATTTTATCGATTTCCAATATATTATTTCTGATATACATATGTGCATAATGATATAAATCAAATCATTAATACGTAATACATTATTCATCTTTAGGGCATTTTTTGCTTATTGATTATTTGACTTTTTTTATCATTGGTTTAAAAAAAAAGAATACAATCGAATACAATTAAATTTGATTGGCAATAAAAACTTGTAAATTTATTATTTTCAAAGCTGTGATTCATTAAATATGCTAATACAAGAAAGTCTTATTGCATATTTGGAATCGAAGTTTCATAATAATGTTCAAAGGTGGTTATTTTTCAAAATAAAATAACAAAAGCTATTATTACCTGTAATATTTCAAAGTTTTTAAAAATTAAAGTATTAGACAAATTTTCGCTGACTTAAACCCATTGTTTATTTGCCCAAAAATATGAATAAATCGATCTCTTTTTTTTCTAGACACTTTAAAAAAAACAACATTTATCATGCTTAGTCAATATAAAAAAATAAGGGTATTTATAATGATGTCCCAAACAAATCCCCTATTTACCCAGATATATCAGCTTATATTTGGATATATCCAAGCATAAAATTTTTACAGAACAGTGGCCGAAATATCAGATAATATGTCTTGATTAATATTCATAACCCTTAAGATCATATGGATTCTATAATTAGAAAATTTTATTAATTAAACAAAAAAAGGAGGGAATACAATAAAAAGCATATGTGTTTTGTAAAAAAAAATCCTTGTGAAACTGACTTCATTGCATAATATCACACCTCTATAACTCTATCATTATATTTCTTTAATCATTCTTCTAGACCAAAATGGATTCTATTCAATCTCAAAGTAAAAAAAATAGGTTACTATACTATATTCAGCATTTAGAAATGATTTTATATACAATAAAAATATACCTTAATACCTTCAGTATTATTAGATTTATAGTCAAAATAATTGATTTTTTACAAAAACATTGATGGTGACGTGGTCAGATTTATGTGGCTGTTCTAAAAAGGTGAAAATAGAACATTTTAATCAATTATCATTTGTTGTTTGTTCCAACTTGACTATTACACCAGTCAAAGCTCATATTCTCTGCTATTTTTGGTCTTTATTTACCTATCGGATCTTTCAAACACATTTTGACAATTTAACTTTTTTATAATTAAGTATAACTTGTTGTAGCTCATAGTAACTTTTTATCCAAGAGAAAGAAGAAAAAAAATCAAAAACAGAGTACTCACATACCTTTATTTAATGATTTATTTTATATTATTTCTGTAGAATGTTTTTAAAACTAGATATAAAAATATTAATCTTAAAAACTTTATTTTGAAAAAAAAAAAATCGATATAGTTATATAAACGAAACATTTTTAAAGTTTTAAAACGGCTTTTATTGATAAAAAAATCTTCACGATAAATAAATTATATAAAGCTTTAAATTGAAGAATCATAAAACGTAAAATCGATTTTGACATAATTAAACTTTTCGGAATATGCCAAAATCAATCTTTTTTTAATTAAAACTCTATTAAATTTATTTTAAAAAATTATTGAATAATCGAAATGCTTTTCTAAAATCTTTTAATACAATCCGTCTATGAAATTAAAGCTTTTTAATAAAAAAATGTGCCGAAATAATAAACTGAGATTAAAATAATCCATAATCTGTTAAATGTAAATATTTTCTTACTTATTAATTTAAATATAGTAAATTCATAAATACCCGCATTATCTAATATAATTCATGGCCTATTACATTTCTTCTATTAGCTATGAGTAAATTTAACGGATAAAATTTTTAAAATTATAAGTATTAAAAATAAAACAAATATTATTTGAACCTTAATAAACGCTTAATTTAATAATTAATATTAACCGCTATAGAGAACTAATTCTGTAAAACTATTTATTTTTTTTGAAATATAAATTTCCTTATTTACGGATTTCGATTTATTCTAATACTGATTACATCTAATAAGAATAATTCTGAAGCTTTAAAATCATATGTAGGTTATTTTTGAATCTGATGAAAAAAATATAAAAACATCAAAAATTATTTATATTTTATATGAATCTCTAATTAATTTTATATTTTATTAAATCGGTCGTTAGTTTCTTAAAAACCTTTTTATCTTCTGTTTAATTTTTTTCACCTCTGATCTCTTCTCTCCTAATTATCAAATTGCATAAATATTCTTGTAATTTTTTTCATTTTTCCCAAAAAATGTGTTTTGTTATTAAAATAATACAATTTACGGGAAATAATAATTACAATTATTATTGTTTATTTATTTTAAAATTAAATCGTAATAAACCATTATAAGCTAATAAATAAATTATTTGAGAATTAAATCTATTATGTTATCGGCTTTCTAAATTAATAATTTTCTTGGTTTTAAGTGAATATTATTTATTTTCAAAATATTTTTTCATACTTTTTTATTTAATATCACTAGTCTTAAATATCATTTTCGATAAATAATATTTTTAATTGAAAAAAATATTCTATAATTTCTTTTTACGAACGAATTAATATGTGATATTTTAATACAATTAATTTGTTTTCTAATTTAATATTTCCAGTTTAATGTTTATTATTTTAGAGTATTATAACAAAAAGTTATTTTAACTTAATTAAATATATTGTTTAAAATCCTTGAAAATAATATAAAATATCCTCCACTATTTATTCTTATCTTTAGTGGTGTTTATATTCTTATAAAAAAAATTTTTTATTTACTTTTTTGTTATCGATTTTATTTCAATTATTTTAAATTTCATTTTTTTATAAATATTTATTATTATTATTTTATTTCAAGTTTGAAATTATTATAATTTAACCCTTTCATATCATAAATGATTATTGCAATAAGAAACTGAATTTTAGATTTATAATATTCACAAAAATTAGGCAACTGGCTCTTAAAATTTTTTCTCTGATTACAACACTCTTAATCCCAATGAATATCTTGATTTCATATTTAGTTATTAAATTTAATTATCAATTTTAACTCTTATATTATTTTTTAGAATGCACGAAATTTAATGGGATTTGAAAACGTCAACGATCCTTATTTTTTTTCTATTTATATTTAATAATTCATTATTTATTTATTTATAAATAAATTAATAAATTATTTCTTATATTTAGGTTAAATAAATAATTTCTTGATATTATATTTTCTGATAAAATATTTTTAATTTATAAAAAACCTAATTTTTTATCTCATTTTTCTATATTATAAAAAAAATAATCACAAATAATTTGATTTAGTTGTATTATTAAAATTTATTTTATAAAGTTATATTTTGGATATAATTGAGTTAAATTAAAACTTAAATCGGTTAAAGTTTGTTAAATCTGGTCTAATATATATTTTATAGTATTTTTTTACAAAATCTATATCTAAAGAATGTAAGTATTTTTTTATATAAAATCATATATTTTTTTAAAAAATTAACTTAATAACATGAATGTCAAAATTTTTAAATTAGAACTCGATAAAATTTTCCAATATTAAATGTGGTTAAAAATATTAACTCTAAAATATAAATTATAAATTATAAAATATTCTTTGTAATTCTATTTAGAAACATCACATCATAAATTATAAAAATATATCTTTATTTTTAAAATATTTTAAAAAATCCTGAAGCTATTTGAGGATTTTTTGGATTGTGGCTAACAAAGTATATAATTGTTAAAAAAATTGAATGTTTGATTTAAATTACTTTTGATTTCTTTTATCCGACATTTGGGCATAAATTTTTAAATATATTTGCATTAGATAAGAATAAGGTCATTTAAAATACAATTAATTTTGAAAAAAATTATCCTTTATGAATTTAAATTTAAATAAAATATAATAAAAAAATTGTTTAGTAAAATTTGCGGAGGAAAAAAACAAATTAATATGTCAACAAATCATTTATAAAAATAATATTAACTCTCTAATTTCTAATTTCTTCGATTTAAATATGATATTAAATCGAAAATATTCTATAAATAAAATTTAGATCCTATTTACATCTATTCAAAAAATTTCAAATTTAATGAAAAAAAACTTTAAAGTATATAAAAATAACTTATTTTATTCAAGGCCAGTATATAATCATATATATTAACTAAAATGCAGGGGTTTGGTGGGGCATGAAATCTATTTGTGATTTTTAGTAAATAAACTATATATAAACGAAAAAAAGTATTTTAAAATTAAAAGAGATGGATTTTTAATAAAATTTTAAATATTTCTGCCAAGGATTACCATTTTTTAATTGAAGATTTAAACTTTAAATAATCATAGCTTTATCTCTTAATCAAACTCTCTTCTCTAATTTTAATATTATATTTTGAATAATTTTTTTGAAATAGAGTATTATCTAGATATTATAAACTATCAAATATCTATTTTTATAATTTTTTTTCTCTAATAATACAAGTTCTAATTCAAATTTAAATTGTATAGAAGAGCTAATAATTAAAAAATTTGTTTGAAATACATTTTTCAAGAGCTTTTTAGATTTAAATTATTATTTTAAACAAATAATTTAATAATAAAAAATCTTTGAAATTTATTATTTAAAGAATAATAATGTGTTTAAGGGCTATTTATGACGATTGTATAATTTGGTTGCTAACTTTCCTAATAAAATCACGATTAAGAAACTTAACCTCTTAAAAAATAATAAAAAAAAATTTGTTGTTCCAAATAAAAAAATATAAAAAATGTATTTATAAAATTAGGGAGAATTTATATAAATTTAACTAAGATGAAATTTTTATTAACTAATAGATACAAAACCATATAGTTTTTTTTTTAGAAAAATGGAAATATAGTTATATGGGTAAAATTGCATTATTTCAATATAATTAAAGCTTTTACTAAATTTATCTTTATATTTAATTTCTAATAATATTAGGGTACACGTAACAAAAATTTATTTAAAAGTTGGATACCCAGAATGAAAAAGCTTATTTAATTTTTAATTCAAATTTTTTCATGATTCAATAAATTTATTGGGTAAGGAAATAATTTATCTATTTAAAAATGTATTTAGCAATAGAAAATAAGTATTTCAACTCTTCAAAAAATCTCAAAAAGATAATTCATAAATATACAAATTTTTATTTTGGATTATTTTATAAAAAATTTCAGAATTTATATTGTAAAAAACGAGTATTAATAGGGAGAAAAAAAACCAAAAAGAAAAAGAAAGAAATAAATAAAGAAAACACTCTGCTTTAAATTGAAATCTGCTATACAACAAAAATAAGGGTAATTATTTGCCTTTTTTAACTTTATAATAGTAAAAATTGCAAATCCTTGATTCCTTTTTTTTTTTTTGAAAATAAATATTTTAATTTCTTTCCATTTAAATTTCTAAAATTTTTGATTATTTAGCATTCTTAGTTTAGATTTTTATTTACTTTAATAGATTTTTTTAATCATATAGATAATGAAATATGGAGAGTTATAAAATTAAAAAAAGAAATGAATACGCAAACATTGTGCGTAACACCAACAATAGATTTTTTTAAAGTTATATTTGTATTTATGATCATGATAAAATGAAAATACAATCATGAAAAAAAAAAATTATTTCTTTAATGTTTTTTAAATAATGAAATCAAATGATATCGTAGGTTTACTAAATAATATTAAAGCATCAATTTTGTAATCAAAGAATCTAAAATTATTAAGATGATATTAATAAGCTAACTCCACTGTATCGTTTAGATATTTTTATTTAGAATAGATTTTCTTCAAAATATATATCTATTAGGGAGTTATTATTTCCTTAACTATAACTTTATGTTAATAAATACGATTAAAATTGCATTATAATCCAAAAAAAAATATTAATACATATTTATTATATAAAGCGTAAAAAACCAATTTTTATCAAATAAATAAAATTAACTACATTAAGTTAGCCTATGTTTAAAATAATGTGCATATTTTGAAAAATTCTAAATCTTTGGTTCCATTTTATTTATTTAAACGAATGATGGATTTTATTTCCCGGGAAATTAGTTAGATGCATCCATGTAAACAAAAAATATATATTCGAAATAAATTTATTATATAAATCTTTTCTCATAAATATAATACTATAAATCTAATTTTTCTATTTAAATAAATAAAAAGTCGTGTCTAAAGATATAAAACGTTGATATTTTCCATTATTCATTAGATGAATATATTCAATAATCTAACTTGAAGTAATACTTATCTGACTGAATAAATTTCTCGATATTAACAGAAAACCATTAATAAGGAAATAAATCTGCAGAATATAACTTAAAAAATTTAGTATGTGGGAAATTTTAATAGAATGATTAGGCCTCACCCCCATTTTATTAAACTTATTTACACTCTTTTTGTGTTTAAAGAGAGTTTGTTTGAATTTAAGATAAAATTTATAAAAAAAGATGAAAAATAAATGTGCCGATTTATATGCTAAATTATTTTATTTTAAAATACCAGTTTAGTAATTTAATAGAATTTTTTTTAATTTAAACTACTAATAATTTTATTTTAAAATACCAGTTTAGTAATTTAATAGAATTTTTTTTAATTTAAACTATTAATAATTTTATTTAAAAATCACAATTAATAAATTTAATTTTTATTAAATGTATACTTTATGATCATAAACTCTATTTAAACCAAAATTTCATTTCTAACAACAATTTAAATTTCACAAACATTGATTTCAGATTAAGTTGAAACAAAATAATTAATTTTCAGCTAATTAAATTATCCTCAAAAAATTTTTTAAACTGTATCTTATAAAAAAGTTTTAATATATTTTGATGACTTAGATTTTATATGTTAGGTAAATGATTAAATCGGGTTTAAATCCAAGTTTAACAAAAAAAATCATAAATATATAAATATTATATTTATATTTACATCACTTTAAAAAATTTGAACTTTATAATAAATTTTAATTTATTTATTTACAAATAATATAAAAAAATCATAAATATAATAGTTTATATTCATAAATTCAATTAAAAATTAATTTTTTATATAAAAAAAGTAACACATCTATTTATGTGGATTTTTTTTAACCAATTCTCGGATACTTAATTTATTGAGTTTTTGAAATATTGCTATTAATTGGATAAAGGATATATAAATAGATAATTTGTTACAAATTAATACAAATAATATTCACGATTAGCTACGAATAGAACCCAATATAAATCAATAAATCCAATTAAACAGTACAAAATTTTAAATATATATAATATTATAGATATTTCAATAGAAATTTATACTTAATAATCAATTTTGTATATGAAAATTTTAAATCAAATGAAAATTATTTAAAGCTGATAGATATATAAAATAATTATAATATCAATTAATTGAGGTCTACGTCGAAAATTAATTTTTATTATTAAAGGATAGATAACACAATAAAAATTAACAGCACCATTCTAATATTTAATCTTTTACAAATTATGATAAATATAGAAAACTCTCACCACATGCTTGGAAATTTATGAAAAAATTGATTTTTTTAAATTATTTAAATTTTTAATCGTAAAGTCCGATACTACATATTAAAGATGATAAAAATAATGTCTTTTTTCTGTGGATAACATTAAAAAATTGGTATTTACAATATATTAAAATGATAAAAATTTGCTGATTAATTTATAGTGTTGAATTTTACTAAAGTGGATCATTTTTGGGTTATTCTGTTTTTAAATTTTCTTTAGATATTCTGAAGTAATAAATAATTTTTATTATAAAAAAGTTTTTAAAATGGATAATCTTTCTATTATTCCACTACTGAGAGTAATTTAAAGGTATTTCTCGGGATTTATGTTTAAAAAAATGTTTTATAAGGTTTTGAAGAGATTTTGATTGAGTTTGAATCCTTCTAAATACTAAAAATTTTAATCCTTTATTTATTATTTTTTTATATTAAAAACTTGTTCTAATTATTTTTTTAATATATACTAATAATATTTAGATAATATCATTACATGGGAAAAACTAATCTTAAAATTTACAAGTGATTTATAATTTTAATTTTTTATTTAAATATCCCCAACGAATTTATTTTTTCATTTATTTTTTCAAAAAATTTATTCTATAGCTTATTTAAAATATCAGTATAATTCATAAGTTGATTTTCTAGAAAAAAATATGATAATATATTTTGGTATTTTTAAATTTAAATATTTTTTTTATCATTATTACTATTAAGAGATTTTATTTCGAAATATGAATTGTATTGATTTTCTTTAAACCATTTTTTTTCAGAGATAAATGCCAAAATTAATTATAAAATATTAAATAAATCTAAATTCGCAGATTTAGATATCGATTTTGTTACTTCCGAAAAAAAAAATCAATAAAAAGCGTTAATAACACACAGAGTAAATATTTACTATAAAAAAGATCGTCTTCGGATAATATCTCAATAAATAAAAAATGGAAAGTGATCAAAAGGAGGAAAAAATCCTGAAATGTTGAGAGCATAAGTTTTATTTTATAAAATCTTTGTTTAAAAATACAAATATCCAATTTAAATTATTTATAACCCAAATAAAATAATTTTAGATTTTTTTCCTAGTACACACCAGATTTCAGAAAAAATAAAAATAACCCAACAAAATTAAATTATTAAAAAAAACTTGGCCAAGTTATATTGAAATAAGAAGTAAATCTAGAAAATAACATATGCGAATTTTACATTCTATATAAAGTTTTAGCCTTTTTAATTTGTTTTCAAAATTAAGTAAAAAAAACAGCATTAAAATTTTGATGAAGTTCTAATTTTTTATGTTCTACTTTTCAACATAAAGCATTAACCTAATTGGAAAATAAAATTCCACAATAAAAGGACTCATAGAATTATTTTAATTACATTTTATAATTAAAAATAAGTGATAAATTATATAATATCACAAAAAATATTAGGGAAAACTAGGTCTTAGAATTAAAAAAAATCATATTAAACTAAACTAAACTACACTAAAGGTTTAATATAAGATAATTTTTTTCAAAATTTTTATAAAAAAAATTTACTACTAATTTTTTCATAAGTATTTACATTTTGATTATTTTTGAAACCTTACAAGTATAATTTTTAATAAAGATTCCATCTAAATTTCTCATATTATATTGCCTATTTTAATATAAGTGATGTATGTGGTTTTGATTTACAGGTGATTTTGATTATTTTTTGGTGATTTTAATTTCCAAGTGGTTTTGAATATTTTTTTATGGTTATCGAATCGAGAGATATTGAACCTCTAATTATTTGTTGATTACTTTAATTAATACATTTTTTCAGCTAATGAAATAATCTAAAATTATAAACAAATTTTAATTTGGCCCAATAAAATTAAATAAAAAAACCTAATCCAAATTAGAATTTATTGTCACTAAGGGATAGTTTTGACCCTGAAAGTTTAACTATAAGTACAATTTATCACAATAGCTTTAATCAACCTTGCGACCCCGATGCTACTTTAAAAATTCATGATTTTAAATTTCAAGTAGAAATTTAAATTTAAACTGTTAACATTTTTAAAGAATTCAAATTGCAAATTTTAAGAACGCATTTCAAAATTAGAATATAATTTTAATTGATAAACCCTTTAATTAGAGACATCATTACAAATGTATCTAAATTTATATCGCTTAGAGGTTGGTTTAAAATTTAATCAATCTTTTCATTCATTAAAGGTTAATAAAAGTACATAAAAAATTACATTACACTAAAATCTGTTACTTATTACTCATTATTTGGATTTATATTTATATAATATGAAAATACATAAAAAATTGGGCATATTTTTTAAAAATGTAAATTTAAAATTGAAATGATACCTGTTATATTTAGAGCATTTTTATTGAAAATAAATTGAGTTTATAATATTTTAGCTGCTCTTAAATATATTGATAGTAATGGTTTTGAGTCAAAAAATATAAGTTATTGGAAAAAATTTGTATTTTTTTACGCATATTTCTAAAACATCTTAATATTGTACCAGTGTATTTATAATTAAGACATTCTTGATTATAATATAATATTAATAAATAAACTAAGTTATATTTGATTTCAACTCGGCTGAGAAATAAGTATTCATAAAAATTTTGAATTTTGAATCCAAGTGTTATATGTATAAACAAACTTGACTAAAAACTACATTTTTTGATAGTTTCAAACATTTCTTTTGTGATATTTATTTCTATTTTTTGATTATTATAAAAAAATTTAAATT
The DNA here is from genome assembly GCA_001953115.1 of Smittium mucronatum. Lineage (NCBI taxonomy): Eukaryota > Fungi > Kickxellomycota > Harpellomycetes > Harpellales > Legeriomycetaceae > Smittium > Smittium mucronatum. Next base: position 23,555 of record LSSL01001092.1, read on the forward strand.
TGCTTTATGTTAATCAAATATTTTATATACATTAATATAAAATCCATTCGGAAAAACGAAAATAATTTGATTATTTCATTTTATATTATTTTCAGATTTGAAGTTCAGCAATACAAAAGTCTGATCTATTGATTAATATTTTAATAATAAGATTATTAAAGTAAAGTACTAGACTATATAACCTAAATACGAGATTAATACTCGCATAAAAATCTAAGTATTCTGATTTTTTTTAAAAAAAATATTGATTATTCGAGTTCTTTTTTTGAAATTCATAAATTTGAGAACCTAGTCATTATTTAATAACCCCTAAAAATCTTTGCGCAAAACTACATCAATTAATTTGAGCTTCCATTACATAACTACATTACAAATAAAAATTTATTGTATAAAAGCATAAATTAACCGAGCTTGCACCCCAATAAAAAGCTGTTAAAAACATGTAGAATTAAGATCACTTAGAAATCAAAGTCACTAAAAAATAATAATAACCACCATTAAATCAAAACCACATACAATATATTTATTCATGAAAAATTTCTAATATTTCTGTTTATTTGAAATTTTGCCATACAGATTTCGGGTTTATTATATATATTTCATTTTTTATCTGCTTTTTACAAAAAAATCAGTGAAAAATAAGCATATTTAGTGAAAAAGTCTTCGATATTTAGTAATTTGTTTTTTGCACATTAAGTTGGGTGGAAGGGGGGGGAGAAGCGATTTAACAAAAATTAAAATAAAATAAAATTTAGAATTTAGAAAATTATAAGCTCTTATAAGAAATTTTCTATAAAATATGTTATAATTGTTCCTAAATGAAAAAAAAATGAATAAATATTAAAGAAAATTACCCAATAAAAGGGCTAAATTTTATTATGGATAAATTGAGCTACACTTTAACGTAGAAATATAAAAGTGAGATTAAAATATAATAGGAGATAAGTTTTTATTTAAAAAAATGTTTATTTGGCGTAATTAAATCAATATCTGCAAAATTCTGAAGAAAATATAATAAAAGAATACATGCTTGTTTTGGATTTATGAAAGCCTAGCTATGTCAAAAATAAGTATTTTTTTGAGTTTTACATCAAAAAAAATTTTTATTGAAATAAATGTCGAAAATTAAAATGAATATGAAATATTTTTTTTGAAAATACAGTCTAAATAACTTGTATATAATTTTTTATTTGTTAGAATAAAAATCATATTAAAAAACTCAAGTATTTTAAAAAATATCAATTCATTAGATATATTAAATAAACTCAGAATCAGATTTAATTCTAATATAAAATATGAGTTATATTTAGAAAAAAATAATTAAATTCTGTTTTCTTATGAATTAGTAAATATGAAGAATATTAGTATAAATAAAATCATAAAAAAACAAATTTAAATTAATTCAAGAGAATCAGTATCAAATTTAATTCATATCGGTTTTTCTTCAATAGTTAATTGAGTATATAAAAAATTTACTGTAAATAATTTAAAAGATTACTATTTATTTCAACTTATTCTAGTTCAAAATTCCATTAAAATAAGATATGGAGTCTGAAAAATATACATGAATGAGATTTGACTTCTATATTATTCTAAATCTGTGTATATTCAAAAAAATTTACCTTTTTAACTTCAAAATAATAATAATAATGAATTTCTACTGAAACCCAATTAAATTAAATTTAAAATTGGAAAAAAATTAATTTTTATTACTTTTTAATATTTTGGTATCAATCAAAATTGAATAAATTTATAATTTATATATAATTTCATTTCCTTCATTTCATTATTAGCATTTTTAATACATTTAATAAGAAGATATCGAAGAAATCTAAGATGAGGCGCTTAAAAAAAATACAGGTCTCCAATATTCAGATTTATCTGTTATTATATCTCCATAATTAAATGAAATTTTATTATTTGTTTTTAAAATCAAGAATTAAAATCCAATTTAGCGATTATTTTTTTATACAAGAGGATAGCAAATAGGAATAAATTTAGAATTAAATTTGTTAGAAATTAAATAATAATTAAAGAATAATTGATAGAATATTTATATGTAATAGTTTTATTATCGATTCATTTTTTTTAGATTTTCAGAAGGAATTAAAAAAAATTAACAGATCTAACGATCTTTACTGAAAATCATAAAATAAACTAAAATAAAATGAGATATAAATGATTTTTCATATAAATTTAGGAGAAATAATTTTATTGGTAAAGCGAAAAACAATAGTAGCCCGCATTATGTGATAAACATATATAATCATTTTTCTAAATTCGAGAATGAGTGAAATATTTAAGTTATTCTATTTTTTATATTTTATTTTCATTTAATAGGTCGTTTTACATATTATTAATTAGTGAATAAACCAGTTTTTTATAGTGCTTTACTTATAAATTAGATTTTAATCGTAAAATAATTTTTTACAAACTTTTTTTTTCACCTGTCCATGAACACGAGTTTGAAATTAATTTTATTTATTTTTTTGCCGTAAGATTGTACTTGATCATTTACTTTTATTAATGATAAATTTGTGGTTGATAGTGCTATCTTTCTTTAAATATTACTTTATAATGAGAAAATACATTATTTTAGCTTTATTTTAAAACAATATATATATTATTAGATATTTATAGAATTTACATTTTTTTTAATAAAAAAAATATTAAATAAGTTTTTACAAATCAAGTTTATATCAAATTTATACGATTTAATGTTAAAATATAATATTTATGATTTTTTTAAGCTTTCTATATATTTAATTTTTGAAAAAGTCTTTTTAATTTTAAGCTATGCCAATTAACACTCCGAAATCATTATTTTGAATACTATCTAAGTAAAATTTCAAACCTCTTTTTTTCTTATCTTTTGATTTCATTGTAACTCAACTTAATTTTTTTTATTTTAACCGATTAATGATATTCATTATTCTCTTAATTTGATCAAAACTAGATTTTTTGATTTTTATCATAGTTTAAATTTTTTTTGTTAGTGATAAAATTCGTTCTTATAAGATAAATGCTGATTAAATGTGATTCTTGGTGAAATAAAATATCCGATCTGCATAATTTTTTTGATTTGACTTGGCCAAATATATATTAATCCAGAAATTAGAGCTATCATTATTTTTTTCACTAACATACTCAATAATTTATAAAATCGTGTTTATCAATTCCATGCTGCTATTTTTCTCTCAATAAAAATATTCATTTTTAAGTTTAAGTTTAAAACTTACCGATCCATTATCTGCGCAAAAAAAATTTTTTTATCCTTTATATAGTCCCTTCCAGGAAAGTAATGTTTTTTAAAAAAAAAAATCCGAAGTTGCTTCTTTCTTGGTGGATTCTGTTCATTTGATTAAAAAAAGTCAAAAAAAAATCAGTAAATAATTTTTTAAAAGTGACAAAATAAACTTATACCATTTCTTGTTTATTTTTAGAAAACTTGGTGGTTCACCCTAATACTTTTTCCATTTCTCTAATTTTTTGATCCTGGAAGTTTACCTTTAATGAAATAGGTGCTAGGATCATGTTTATTTTAAGAGAAAAATTATTATAACTAAAGAAAGGAATAAAAGAACTAAAGCTCAAAAACTTAAATTCCCAAAAATTGAAATTTGGCTCTCTATTTATATCTCTACAAGATCTGGGTTAAGTTTCATTTACGAAACATAAGTTTAACGTGTTCTAATTATAATTGGGCCATTAAAGTAGGAATGAAATATTTTTATTTTTGAATTGAAGTGAAACTTTTAGTATAGTACAATTCCGGTCTTTTAATTTTCAAAAAAAAATCCTCCAATTTATTTCGATTTTTTCTCTAATATTTTATAACTCTAATATATTCTTGACTCGATTATATCAATAAAAAAAACTTAAACATGTAAAGAAATTTTTTTTGTTGATTCAGTAAGACTGAATACACATAAAGGATACTTTAATTTCGATAGCCCATAATCCATGCTAATATGTAAATTTTACGATGTATTCAGAAAATTTAAATTTATTCTTTTTATTGACAAAAAAAATAAAATCTTCTGTCTTAAACTTCAAATCTAAATGTATATACAATGTATTTACAGCTATTATTTGCTAGTTTTTTGCATACCTTTTTCAAATCTAAAATAATAAATTTTCTGTTTTTTTCTTTCGTATTTTATGATATATTCAATATTATGAGTTTTTATTAGAGAATTCCGCCAAGTTTTTTATTAAGCATATCTTATTTATCTTTTTGAGTCTTTTTTTTGCATTAAAAGTTCACATTACTGCATTTAAAATTCAAAAAAAAAAAAAATGGCATCAACCAAATATCTTGATATCTTAAGATAAACTAAGGCAATAATGGTTAGATTTTCATTTAGTTTTAAATCCTGCGCTTTTATTACTAAATTATGTTAGTTTAATTCATACTTTCTCCAAAGGACTGTGTTATTTTGCTTCAAACTTTTAAAATATCTCATTTGATTAACCTAACTTTCATTTTTACTCAAAGATTTAAAATTTTATAATTAGTATATTTATATTCCACTTCTCTGAAGATAAAACGGAATGTGAGTTTAGAAATTTATTTCAAAAATCGAATCAGTTAATTCAATTTAAATTTTAGTTCCATTTGCAAAATATTAAAAGAAAACATTCATACTTAGAATGTTTAATTCTTCGAAATTTTTTTTTGTATCACGGAATTTTATTGTAAGATAACGTCATTAAAAAATATACTAAAAAAATATGAAAAAAAGAAAAATTCGTATAGAAAAGACTATTATCCTGACTACAATAAGCTCCTCTGCCGGACTACCGGCTGCTTACCTACGGGAAAAGGGTTCAATTTACCAACCGAAAGACCCCCCCCTGGCATTGTTTCAAGTAGGCGGGATGACTGAGGTTACGTGCTGTCATGAATTAAGCTCCTTTTCAATGAGCAATAGTCCATTGAAACTACTGAGCTCCTAGTCAGAGATTACTTCTAACAGGAAAAATAAAATTAAGCACCTGCCCAAACGTGGGATTGATCGACATGGCTTTCCTACAAATAGCTGTTAGACGCTGAGATCCGTCTGGCTGTAGAACGCTGGACTTTTGCACTAGTCTATGTCTGTGCTAAACGATCGGCTCCTTCTGTTTCTAGATGGTCCTCCTCCGGAATCGCTGTCCTCCGAATCGCTGTG
>LSSL01001092.1:29063-79116 GCA_001953115.1 Smittium mucronatum
TACCTACGGGAAAAGGGTTCAATTTACCAACCGAAAGACCCCCCCCCCTGGCATTGTTTCAAGTAGGCGGGATGACTGAGGTTACGTGCTGTCATGAATTAAGCTCTTTTTCAATGAGCAATAGTCCATTGAAACTACTGAGCTCCTAGTCAGAGATTACTTCTAACAGGAAAAATAAAATTAAGCACCTGCCCAAACGTGGGATTGATCGACATGGCTTTCCTACAAATAGCTGTTAGACGCTGAGATCCGTCTGGCTGTAGAACGCTGGACTTTTGCACTAGTCTATGTCTGTGCTAAACGATCGGCTCCTTCTGTTTCTAGATGGTCCTCCTCCGGAATCGCTGTCCTCCGAATCGCTGTGCGCTATCTCCACTACTCCCAACCAAGAATAGTGCAACGCTGTGCGCTGTCTCCACTACTTCCAAACAAAAATATTACAACGCTGCGTGAAATTTTAGTCTAGTGTACTTCGAAAAGCATACTATTAAGCCCCCAAACCACGGCAAGATATTTCACTCTTAGGGGTTTAATTCTTCGAAATAATTTCAAATATTTTAACGAATAACAGAGATGTAAATTTTTTTTCCTGATAGCTTGATTTTCTAATTAAAAGTATTTAATTAGAGTTTTTATACTCTATATAAGCTTCCTAATTGGATTTGTTTATTTTTGAATAAAATTTATTTGATTAAATCGATAATCATATGATATTTCTTATAAAATACTCGCAATATAATAAATTTTAATGGATATTTACGATATTTCAGAGCACGATTTTTTCATCTCTTACTTTACACTAGAAATAATATCTATACATCCTTTCTTCTATTTCATATAAATATATAAATAATTTATTTTTTATAAGGCAAGATATTTTTCATAAATTCTATAGTTTTATAAATTTAGCGTTTTTGATATTCATATTAATTAATTTTGATTCATTATAGAATCTAACTGCAATTGATTATGATTTTTATTTAAAATTTCTATAAAAAAACTTTTCAATATAATTAAATAGCGCTTAAGTATCCAAAAAGTATATATTTAGTAAAAAAAATTAATAAAAATGCGAAATTCGCTAATTTGTTTATATTTTAAACAGCTTGCGTATCTTCTATAATTAAATAAATATATAATTTGACGTATAAATGCTTTTAATCGATATTTTCTCAATTATTTGTAATTTTTTTTACCAAATTTTGACTTGTGGTTTAAAATATTATTTTCCCGGACTTATTGAAAATAAATTACCAATAAAATTTCCGAAATTCTCATATATATAAATTCAGAATAGAATTTTAGATTTCTTTTAAAAACAAAGTAATTTATAATGATCAAAAATTTAATTCAAAATTATCAATAGATGAAATCAAAGTTTTAATTATTACAAATAACTATCGTTAAATTTCCAAGGAATATATAATATTACCATCTTTTCTTTTATAAAAATATTTCCGAACGTACTATTTTGGATCTGTATGAATAAACTATAAAACTATCGACATCTTAACTTAGTTTATTTCAACAAAAAATATTTATATTTATAAGCCCTATTATAATTAACGTGATAAGAGCTTTGTTTTTTAAGTATTAAATAGATTTTAAATTTGCACTAGAACATCATTTTATAATAAAAAGCATCAATTCTCTTTAGATGTTTATTTTGAAATCGGTAAAAAAAAGCCCCATTAAAATGAGGATCATTACGTTTTTTACCAATTGGAGATCAATATAATATCTCATACAAATTAATAAAGAAGCTGTCCGTTTGAAAAATATCATCAATATTTTATTAATAATTGGGTTTCAGCTATGATATGTTTTCTTTTAAGAAAATAATAAAATATATAATTTAAAAAAGAAAAAACTTGAGCTTTTTCTATTAAATTAATAACTTTTTTAATCCTTTTTTAGTCATTTTTTTTTTAATAATAAATACGCGTAATTTTTTCTCTTCTTTAGAATTACATAATTATTTAGAAAATTTCAAAATAAAATCAGTATTAAACCACATAAAAATAAAATTAATTAACTACATAGTCTTATCGCCTTTTAAAAACATTAATAAATGTCTAATTATTTAAAATTTAACAAAATTATAATAATCAGCAAAAATCATGCCTTTTAAATTCACCGTAGATGTTCAAAAAGCGTATAGAGACCATCTGTGACTGTTGAAAGGTGAAAAAAACGAAGCTAACAATAAGGAAAAAAAGAAATTTGGTTATGGCCACATGTAAAATAAGTATAAATTAGAAGTTTTAATTTATTTACTTAACGAATCTTATTCAATTGACTATTAATTTAATTTAATTTATGGTTTAAAACACATCCAAAAATAAATAGAAATAATCGTAAAAACAGTTTTTAAGTTTTGAACTCTTACATTTTTTATATCTATGAATGTGGTAAAATACCGTTATTATGACTAATTATATATTCAAAAAAATCTATTCTTGAATCCAATTTTTTATTTTTAAGCGCTTTTTTAAAGATATATGAAAATACATTAATTAAAAAAAAATAACTTTTTACAAAATTTGATTTTGGAAATTTTTGAAAATTTCACAATAATTTTTTTATGGGTATCTCTTGAAAAAAATTCGATATTTATCTTTTGGAAATTATTTAAATAAATTCGCCATTAGACACAGTTTTTAATTTTTCATGTAAAAATCAAAGCAGAAAAAAACTTAAATATTTAATTTTATTTTATAATTTTAGGTTTCTGAGTTTTCTTGAGGGATATCTTATTTAATTAATTGTTCCATAAAGTATATAAAAAATCTTTATTTTTTATACTATCCCATTTTTAATTCCGAATATTTCGTGAAAATATAGCATGACCTAATGTCGAAATTATTACTTTTTAAAAAAATATCTATTATATCTTATTATATAGGTATCTTATTCAAATTTCATTTTCTCAATTTCAAAAAAAATAATTGAATTTCATTTAAAAAAAAATCTCTTAAGTTAAAATAAAATTGAAAATGTATCTCTAATGTTAAATTTTTTTGCATAGGCTAATTCATACCCGAATTTTCAGCATATTTCAAGTATCAAAACTCAAAAATAATCTATTTAATTCTCATTTTAAAGTATATCTTGATTTATATATAATTTAGTAGAAAGTGTAATTTTTTATTTTATTTTTATTTACGCCTTGTGATCATCATAAATAACAAAGACTATTCTTAATCATTTCTATTAAGTAAAAAAGTGGAAAGTTATAATTAGATCGGGGGGAGTAATTCAACTATCTAGTATGACCAGAAAATCGGCCTAAATAAATTCGAGTTAAATAAAACTGCGCTTTTTTATATTCATAAATAAGAGTATTGGGTTTTATTGAAATAATAAAGAAAATTAACCTAATTTTCATATAAAATTGATTAATGCATTGCCCATATAAATTAAAATTCAATTTCATATGCTACTAAAATAATTAAAGTTTTATGAAATTATTAATTTTTATATTATATCTTTTGCAACTGTTTTTATTATAGCAATATAAATATTTTTATTGACTAATTTCAAAAAATAATATCTCATCATATTTTTTGTTAAATTGAATTTATATTCAATTTTTTCAACTTTATTTTTCGTTTCTTTCACAATTTTTAATCCATGTTTTCTATATCATAAAAATTCCCAATTATTAATCGTACATAAAATTAAAAATATCTACTTTGGTATATCATTTTCACCAAAATTCTATTTTTTCAAACTGTTTCATTATTTTTTCACCAAAATCCAAAATTTAAAAAAAATAAATTTCTAGTCTCTCTTTGGGAAACCATTCATTATAATTTTTTAATTCTTAGTAATTATTTTAAAATAACCCAAATCACATATAATTCTTAACTTTTTAGAAGCTTTTTGATAAATGTTTTTTATATAATCTGGTTTTATACCGTTTAAAAAATAAAAAAAATAAGCGAAATAAGTGAACAAATATATTTTGAAAAATAAATATCGAATTTGATCGAATTTTTCTTTTCCAATCTAAATTTTTTATAAATTTTTTTTTTTTGATTATTTTTTTACTTGATGATGGGCATTGGTTGTATATTGCACAATTGTACATTAATATTATTAATTTGATATCTTCTACACAAATATAACGGGTTTGATAAATTAAGAACTGAAAAAACATTTTAAACTTCACTTTAATAGATCAGTTAAATATGACCTATAAAATTAAATTAATACCAAATATTAGTAATTCCAGGAATAAAAAATTTGTCTAGAATACTAAAAATGCATATCTTTGTAAAAAATAGCATTATATTTTCTAAATTTTGTGTTTTCCAAGAATTGCAAAATAAAACTTAGTTTTAATTGTTAGATTTAGCCTTTTTTTTCAAATATTAACATTGTAATTTTATTTAATTTCTTTTTCTTGTTCTTTTTGAATATTTATTGTTGTTATTGGTTAAATTAGAGTATATGAAAGGTTCTTTTTGTGAATGGAAACGTTCCAATTAAATTTTCGCTAATATAATGTGCAAATTTGTTAAAATTATATAATTTTGGATTAAAAAAAGAATTTATTTATTATAAAAAAAAAATTTCATTGGAGTTAGTATTTTTCTCCATTTTTTTAAATACTTTTAAATTTGGTCCAAATTTTAAAAAAAATATTATTGTTTTTAAACAAACATCACATATTTTAGAAGATATTTAAATTTAGTCTAATAGATAATTTTTTTACTTTTAACAACTCTTTATTCAAAAGTTTCGATAAAGATATTTGGTTTTAAATCAAAATCCCTTTGTGGCACATTTTACCTTTACCAATTTAATCAATCTATGTATTTATATTTTAATAAAAGGATGGAATATAAAAAATAAAACAATTTCACTTTATTAGCAGTAAAAATGTATTAAAATGATTTTTCAAATAATAAAAAAGAAGAAAAAAAAAGAAAATATCGCTTAAATAAAGCCGTTTTTTTTAAATTAATATTATTTAAAAATAATAATTTGAAATGGGAGTAATATTACTTAGTATTTATATTCTTTTTTTATTTCCGTTTATAATAAATATAATTCAGTAATTCAATAAATAGAATAAAATAATATTTGGAATTCTTAAATATATATATAAATATAAATATATAATTATAACATCTATAATAATTTTTAGTATTCTTTGCAGATAAATAGCAATAAAAATAAAAATATTAATTAATTTCGAATTAAATTGAAGTTTTGAAATATATTAAGGATAAATTTTCTTTTTCCCGTATAAAAATCTGCTGCTCATGCAAAGTCAGGGAAACCCTCAAACTTGAAAATTGAAAATAACCTTTTTTTTTCTTGACTTTTTCTCCTCCTACTCTCTCCAGAAGAAATGAAGATTATATAATTATAAAAAAATAAAAAAATTCAATAAAATTTTTGTAAAATTAAAATAAACAGAATCAATATTTTTGAAAAAATGTTTTAGAGTAATATGTTTGTGACTTCAAAATAAAATTTTATGAATTAGATTTTTATAAGTGATTTTATTTCAGGTAAAATTGCATCGTCTACTAATTATTAATTTCTTTTTTAATGGAAAAAATACACCTTAAATCCAAATCAATAGATTATGAATTTTTTTTTTTGGTGATTAAATTATAAAATTCATTTCACCTGAAGAAACGCTTATTTTTGTATTAATATAAAAGTTTAGTATATATTATAGACCATCCTATTCTGGAAAAAATTCAACGGTTTTTTGAATATATTTTTTGTCTATTTATCGGGAAAAAAGTAGAAAATTTTCGCAAATTATAATAATTTAATTTGCGAGGTTAAAAAAAAATACAAGTCAAAAGGAAAATATCAAAAAAATTAATCACCGTTACGAGCAATAGATTTTTTTTTTTCCTATAGACGTAAGAAATTTTTTTTTACCGATTATCATGAATTTTGGATATTTTGAGAAATTATTAACTACATATATAATTAGTATTAAGATTGAATTATATATATATTAATTGTTTCGATCTAATTTGATCCTAGATATATTGGGGACTCGAAAAAATTCGGTTTATTTAAACGATATAATTTTTTTAGAAAACATATATTAATGTTAGTTTTTAGCATATTTTATCACAAGAATTTGTAAAGTAAAAAAAAATGATATGTATTATTTATTCGTTTTTTTTTTTCGTATTTATAAGCTATGATTAAATGTCTTTTTATTTTATATTAACCAGTTTTTATTTTTTTAATTGAAAAGAAAGCATCAGGTTAGTACGGTCTTATTATCAAATTATTTTTTTAATTTTTACAATATATTTTCAATTTTAATACCAAAAAATTTATAAATAATCTCATATTAATTAATTTAAAAACAAAATCTGGAAAGGGGTTTTTGAGGTTACTCAGAAAATACTCTCAAAGAATGGATAAATATGAATTATAATCATAATCATAAACTCTAAAATATTTAAAAAGTAATTGAAATATTTTTAAAAAAAGTTTTAGATAAAATATTAATAAATTTTTCTAGAAGAAATGCAACTTCAATTTAGTGATTAAGTGCCGTGAATATGCGAAATCTATCGAATCGATGGAAACCCATGCCTTCCAAAATTATAATTTTTTTGTAGTTGTATAACGTGTAACCAAAAATATTTCAAACCACTATTGAGCAAATGCGTAATATTCAATTCATTTTCAGCCTGATAATTTTTAACTTTAATCTAAAGCTTCATTAACTATTCCTGATATTTTAAAGAATAAAAATTATAGTTTTAAATTTGTACTTCATAGAGTTTTTTTAAAAAAGTACAGCGCTATATTAATTGATAAAAAAATAATGGTATTATTATCTCAAACCAAATTAAAATTTCCAATATCACTTTAAAAATGTTCAATGATTTTTTTTTTTAAAAAAAATCTAATGTTTCAAAAAAGAAAATATCCAATTTTGTATTTGATATATGTGGTAAATTTTTTTTTTTTTAATTAGAAAAATATACTATTAAAGATAGTATTTCTCTATGATTAATAAAATGGTATGTTCTTTAAGCGATAAGCCTATATTTTATAAATAAAAACTAGGATTTCTATCTAAAATTAAATGTGTTTTTAGGGGAAATTTCATTATTTTATTTTTAGACTGGTGAAAAATTGATTTATTTTTTACTTGAAGATTTGGAAATTTAATATTTCTTATTCTATTAAGTGCGCACTTGAATTATTTATTTAACATAGATTTAATATTTGGTTAATTTTGGTTAAATTCTAATCATCTATTGCACTTAACGCTTCAATTAGTCATTATGAAAAAAAATTAATGATTGCTTTGAGCTATATAGAATATTTTTTGATCTATTCTAAGCGAAAGAGTTGCATTTAAATAAAATCAAAGAATTTTTAGAACTAGAAATGAAAATTTTTTATTCCAGATTAATCTTCGAAATAAGATTTATATGATTTCTTTATTAATTTTTTTGTTGAGAAATTGGTTTAATAGAAAAAAGCTTTTTTAAAAAAACGAAAAAAATTGTAAATTATTGGATGGAGCGTGATGCGTTGAATTGTGGCCATAAAAATTATTCATTTTAATCCGGAATAATTTTTCCGTTTATCCACTCAAGAGTCTTGTATGAATTATAGTTTAACTCGATTTTTTTGTTTTTGTTTTTTTAGAATACTGGGTTTTATTATTTCATGTATTTTTTTTACAAGGTTTTCAAAATTAATAACAGTATAGGAAAAGATGGAGAGGATTTCTTAATAAAAAATACCCGCATCCAGTCTTTTTCGAACTGAATTTTTCTTTCTTTTCTTTTCATTAAGGAGTTTAGAGCTTAATAAGAGCTTGGTCAGATAAAGCGAATTTTGAGTTTTTTAAAAAAAAAGAATGTTTTAATAAATTTATAGATAAATCTGAAAAAAAATAGTTTGATTTAAAATCGCTTTTTTTAGAACCTTTTTTTTTTCTAGTTCTCAACAAGGAAGCTTTAATTTTAAAAGTTTTTCGATTTGAAAATTAATGCTTCTTATCTTTCTAAACTTTTTTAATGAGTTTTTTTTTTTTTAAATACCTAAATTTCCAGACTTTTTTTTAATACTATAGCTTAGTTTTATACAAATTTATCAATTAGGGTTCATTTAATAAAAAAAAATTGGTGGGGTGTTTTGGGTGGAAATCATGTTTTTCTCAGATTTTTCTATTTCTTTTTAGGGATAGGATGAGGATTTTTGGTTGAAATTTTGAAATTTAATATTTATATTTAATTATTTGATTGCGAATAATTAGTAAAAAAAAAAAATGATTTTTCAAAATGGTTGATTTTTTTTTAGAAAAAAGATAATTGTGATTTCCTTTTCTTTTGATAATTTATCTTGATAAGATCTATAAATTTTGGGATAAAGTTTAACTATAGAATATTATGGATTATATGGATTATTGAATATGTGATTGATTGATTATAATGTGAGCTATTAATGTAAATTATAAAATTTTGCATTATTAAAAGGAATAAATTTTACCCATCCAAAGTTAAGACTGTTTGATCTAATTTGAATTTAAAAGCTTTAAAATTCTGGTTTGGCCAGTATTTCAAAAAAGAAGAAAAAACAAAGGTTTTGGTTTTTATTATTTGGATTAACCTAATTTACTCTTTAATTCTATTCCATTCATTGGATATCTTTTGTTTTGTTTGATTATTTATTTACAGCAATGGGAATTTATTTAACTAATATTAGCATACTTGTACTCTTGACAAGTGATTTGGTGTGATGTGATACATATGAGTTTGGTAGTGAGTGAACAAATATTTCGATCGAGGTGTTGATAAAAGCGCAATAAATAAACAGCACATATGAGTATTATTTAAATGGAGTTATTGTAATATGTAAATTGTTTATTAACTTTTTGGAGGTTTAACCCCATTTTTTTGAAATCAACTTTCACTTGATTCGATGGAAACTGTGAGGGAGATAGATTTTTTGGAAGAATAAAAAGTAGGGGTGGGAGAGAGGCGAAGTTAATAAATCATGAAATTCGAAATTTGTTCAAAAGAAGTTTAATTGACTAATATATAAGAATGGAGTAAAGCAAAAACAAATATAGAAAATTCTAAAACACTTGAAAAAAGAAATTAAAATTTTAGAGCATAGATAATTTTCATTCTGCTGGATGGGAATATATTGTTTTTTCTAAAATCAGATGTTACATATTTATAACCATTTATTTTGGAAGCTTTTTTTCTTCATTGAAGTGACTTAATGAGCTAAAAAGAATATCAAATGGATGTGTTTTTTTTATAAAAAAAAGGAATTTATTACCAGGGAAATTGTTTGAAAGTTTAAAGTATCCAAAAAACAATACTGGTTGTGGCAGATCCATTATAATGATCATATATATATAACCCATCCTGCACTTGCACTAAAAAAATATATGCCTAGAGAAAGAATGCTAGTTGTTAAAGACCGATGTGTGTTATGGATCGGACAATATATAACAGATACTTTGTTGATGGTTTTTTTAATATATATATGGATGGATGGATGGATGAACCGATCATTAATCCATATGACTCTATTTTTTTCCTTGACTAATTGTACTATTTAATGATATTCTAAGTGAATGAAAAGCCTATTGAATTCCGAATTTGCAAACAATCTAGTTTCCAAGAAAGCGTTAAAAGTCAAGGGATCCCTCCAGTCCAGCCCAGTCCATCTTATCCCCACGCAATGGCGAAGGTATAAACACTAAAGGGTCATTTCTTACCACAATGTGGAATTCACCCAACCAATGTATTATTTTGATTTATCAATAGAAAAGTTAGTGGACTTTGACCGCAAATATCTCTTCTTCTCGCGCACAAAACCTCATATTCTTTTTTTTTTATCATTATTTTGACGGTAAACCAAACTCCTGATCTTGCCTATGATAGGATGGAAGATGGTGATTAATCACATACTTTTCCTATCAGCTCAGAGAATAAAAAAATATATTCCAACCATATCGCTAGCTTGTGGTCCACGTTGAATCCAGTAAACATGCATGGATGAAAATTACAAAAAGAGAGAAATTGATCATTCCCTATCGGCCCAATAACAATGCGGTATGGCTGAGCCAAAGCCTATTTTTTTTATCGAAATGAAGCCAATTGATTTAGAAACTGGGCAAATGGTTTGGTATAAAGAGTATTTCGTGATTAGCTAGATCAAGTCTGAACCAACCACACACCTAGCGGGACACTCGGGAGACAGATCCAACCCATCACCCATTCCCCCTTGCCCCTTGCCACTTGCCACCAATACTCCTCATCGCATCTCACATCACATCATCTCCAATCTAGTCGAGCGGAATATCCCACAAGAACCAGGAAAAGAAGAAGAAAAAAAAAACAAACCTAAACTCGCCAACTTTTCCCACATTTCAGGTTTGTATGTAAAAGATTTAAATTTTTGCTCCCTCATACACTTTCCTTTCTTTTTTTATTGTTTAGGAAATTTTTAAAAGTTTATTTACACTTGCCTTCTTTCTTACTCTTCGGAATCAAAACAACTCTTTTTTTAGACAAAAAAAGATTTATAAAACATGTTTGGAGCTACTGCCTGGAAATTCCCATTCTTCAAGATGATGGGTCCCTTCATCGTCGCCGGTGTTTTCGTCGATTACGTCGCCTTGAAACTCCAAATCGCTGGATCTTACTGTAAGCTCCCTGCATTCTCCTCTTTTCTTTTTTATTTCTTGATGTTCGCTCAAATCAAAGATTTGGACTAGCATGGCATTTTTAATTTGTCTTTTCTACTCCCCCATTCCACCCCATTCACTTTTTGTCCTTGTGGATAGAGTTTCTTTACTTGGATGTTTCTTGTGCTTTTTTTCAATTTTGTTTTTCTTGTTTTGAATAGCCGATAAGTATGCCAACGATCCCGAGAATCCCTACTACGCCGAGATCCAGGCCAAGAAGAAGGCTGCTGCTGGACACTAAGAAAAGTAGCTTTTTTATGGGGACAATCCCTATATAAAAATACCGGTCTTTTTCTTTTATGTTTCTGTTAATGTTCCGGATATTATTCCTTTTTAAATAAAACATTCCACTCTACTCTTTTCCCAAAATAAAAAAATTAAAGAAATCATACCTATTATTAACAAGCCTTTATTTATTTACGTTAATTAAAATTTATTTTTTTTGCTAAGAACACCATTGCATTTTGCAATTAAAAAAACGTATAATATTTTACTTGTTTTCTCTACAAAAAATAACGTATCATCCCTTTTACAATAATAAGAGAAGAATATGAAGATCATAACCTCCCTTTTCAGTCTTCACAGTTTCAACTTCCTGACAAAGACTAGCAAAGTTGAAAATAATAATTGTAGACTCGTATTTGGTTGCCATATTGTCTTAGATTACCACGAATTTGTAAGTGTTTGGGCATTACTGTATTATACTGGATATGATTGACATTGAATTAGATTGGATTGAAATAGGCTTGGGAATGGGATATACAGGTTATGAATCGTTTTTAAAGCCGGAATCTCAATAATCAGACTCCCAAATATTTATGGTTTTGTCCTTCTCAAGAGCTCCAGATGCAATCAGGTTAAGTTTGGGGTGGCAGGACACGCACAGCACTACATCCGTATGCCCCACTAACCGCTGCACTACTTGCTTGTTCTGTAAATTCCACACATACACGCATCGATCTTCGCTCCCACTGACAATGTACTTGCCCGCTGTAGTGCTAAACGACGCAAAGCAGCAATACAAAGAATTCACGTGTCCCCTATACGTTTTTAGACATTTGCTCGACTGGTAATTCCACAGCCTGATAGTATTGTCCTGTGTAGATGCCAAAATATACTTGCCATTTGGTGAAAACTTTGCGAATGATCTAATGTAAAAATGAAATCCACCCATCTGTAAATATCAGCTCTTCGCTCAGTGCAAATGCAGTAATATAATAATAAAACTTACACCGGTGGATTTTCGTCATTCACTATAGTATTCAGACACTGGCCAGTTGCTGTATCCCAAAGGCGTCTACATATAAGACACATTATATAAGCATTCATCAAAAACACTTTCAACCTCCTCTCCTTTAACGATGCAATCTCAGTAACTCTATTAAATGAAAAAAAGAGAGAGACATACATTAATCCATCGTAACTAGCCGATACAATCATTGTGCCGTCTCTGTTAAAGTGGACTGCCGAAACTGGATCTGAATGAGCCGGCAATACTTTGATGCATTTTCCCGATCGCACATCCCATATTCGCACTGTTTCATCAAAAGATCCCGATACTAGCAGGTTTGATTGTGGATTGAAATCAACGCAAAACACATAGTTTGTGTGTCCCCGAAGAGTTCTCACTGATTCTCCCTATTATTTTTTAATATATAATCAGTAAATCAATAAAACTAATAAAATAAACATAAGTCTAGTAAAATAGCAAAGGTTGATTTTGAATAAATCGTAAATTCAGAGTTAAAAGTAAACTTACTGTTTCAAGATTCCATATCCTAACAGTCTTGTCGTCTGAGGCTGAGGCTAGATTTTGTGAGTCTGAAGTCCATGAAATATCCGATAATCCTTCGGAGTGACCTAATAGACTCTTAACGTACTGTCCATTTGAAACATCCCAAATCATAACAGACTTGTCTGCAGCTAAATAAAAAGCAGAAAAAAATATCTAAGAAATCTTTTTCTTTAAAACGAAAAAAAAGTAAAAAAATAGACTAATAGTTATAAAAAATTTAAAAAATTGTTGTTTTTTTTGACACACAGTTAATACATACAAACTGGGGTTAAAAAATAAAAAAAATAAGACTTACATGCAGAAGCCAACCACTTTCCATCAGGCGAGAATTTCACTGAAGAAACGCCCTTCTTATGTCCAACAAGAGAAAATTTAATTCTGTAATTAGGCCCCTCTGGCACTTGGTTCGCAGGTGGAGGGTTATTATTAACTGCAGTTTCTGGAACTTTAGGCGTATTTGAGCCTGAATTATTTTTACTAGTGGTAGAATCGGACCTTTTGGTAGATTCTGAAGAAGGCGCTCCGTTGGATCGGGGAACATTGGTGGCTTGGGTGAATGATTTTTGAGAGTTATTTATGTGAGCACCCTTTTTAGATCCAGAAACAAGAGTCGAAGTTTCGTCTTGGTCTGAGGAGTCATCGGAATTGCGAGCGCTAGGCAGATTTTTAAGTAGTATATGATTCTTTCCCAGACCAGGTCTAGGCTTTTGGAAAGTATTTGGCGGAGCGGAACTTGCGTTTTTTTCATAATCAGCGTCTGAATCAGAGCTAGAATCGCTGGAACTACCAGAAAAATTGAGGGATGGTTTAGGCCTCTTTATTGATTTAATGGTTTTTCCAGAAGGCGGGCGTAAGATCTGAGAACCTTCTGTACCAGAATTTGCATTTTTAGGAGTGTTATTTGCAGTAGCTTTCGTTTCCGCCTTTGTGGAAACAACAGGCTCTGGTTTTATATCATTTGTATTGTTGGTTAGACTGTTAGTTACTCTAGCAGAACCCATACTTTCCGGTTTCTTCTCAGTAGCTGGATATAATTTCTTAGCAGACAAAAGCTCCTCCTCACTTGAAGAACCGCTACTGGAATCCTGTGAGGATTCCGAATCCGAATCTGAATTTGAATTGGAATTCCGTTTCTTGGGATCTGCAGAGCCAAAGTAATGATCATAATTCTTTTTCTTTAGAGAGCGATGTGAAGTAGAGGAATCAGAAGAATTGGAGGAATCAGAGGAATTGTGGGTGGAGTTAGCAGCGGACATGGACTTTGCATATTCTTCGGGCGAAGCAAATCTAGGTCGTTTCCCGCTATGCTGCCTTTTCGCAGGTTCTATAGTGGACATTCTGGTTTTTCTTTTTAAACAAATAAAGCTATAATTATAGTTTTTTCCACTGTATTTTTCAGATACTAAGCAGAATATATCAAGGAGATTTTTTTAACCGCTACCAAGGAACAAAATTAAAAGTGTGTGAAATTAAAACATGACAGATTTCTTTGCCATTGGATTTCTTCCTGGATATAACCTCAGATTTCTATAGCCTAAAAAAAAATTTATTAAAAGAAAAATAACCGAAATTCAACATAATTTTGACATCTCTGATAGGTAATAATTCCCAGATTAAAACCAACAGAAATGTTTTATTTTTTTCCAACAAAGATCTCAAACACCAATCCCTTCATTGACAATCAATATTTTATTGGTTAATCAACGAGCGCCACTGATATTACTAGAGATCCAATAACATAATTTGTATGTGCTTTCTTAAAAGCTAATTTGCAAATAATATGATCAGAAAACACGTTATCCCGCGTTTGTTAGTCCTCAAAAGTCGTCCAAATGTGGTGATTATTTGCCCAATAATTTTTTTTAAAAAATCTGATGCTGAAAATGGCACGAAATGATCAATAGAAGTGATTCTAAGTTGCTGGTGGTCACGGGATGGAGAACTTCTCTGATTTCAAGTAGCACCGAATAATATAATGGGGAAAAGTGCTCCTATTTTACGGGTTCAATTCCCATTAATAGTTATTATAACTAAATATTGCCCAAGAGCAATCGCAAAATCAATCCTGGAATTTTATTCTCAACACAACTCTTTGTATTATGGAATTTCTCCAAAAACAATTTCCATAATCTAGCTTCTCTGCAACTAGAGAAGATTTGGACAGGATTAATAAGAATGGATGTGTTTTTTTTACTGGGGAATTAACAAAAAAAGCGGTTTCATTTTTTTAAAATGATCTTTTTCGCATTTGAAAAGAGTTATAACTATAAAACTCACCAATATCTTCCATAATTAATTAATTAGATGCTTTTAATTTCATTGGAGATAGAGAAAATCATCAAAATATTAATCTTTTTTTAATAGCCACGTTAAAACCCCCCCCTCAAACCTATTAATGTATTCATCGTAAAATTCGTGACTTCTTTGAAATTAAAAATATTTAGCTATAATCTTAAATATATCGATATGTATAATATATATATATCTATTAGGTAAATAATCATGGTAAAATTTAAAAAGTTTTATTTATGTGGAATGTAATGGAAATTAAGCTGTTGGAAAATCCAGAAATTTTCTATAGACGAAGTCTCATTACAATAATATATGATAAAAATTATTGGTTATTATGAGGCCACAAAGTGATTAATCGGTTTAAAAATAAGATAACAGATGCTAATTGACTGATATACAAACCTCTAATTTAATTTGATTTGATTTTAATTAGAAAATTTTATTCACTACCAAAAATTGTTTAGATCGTTTAAATAATTACCTCTATAAACATTTTCTAAGGAAATTTCAGAAAAAAATGAAAGCAAATAAAAAAAAATGAATCCAATTTGGAAAAATTACTTCCAAATCGGACCAAATTAAAAATTATTTCAGAATAAGTGAATGGGATTTGGTCTCGGTGCACCTAATTACAATAAAAGCGAAACTTAGTACAAAAAAAACATCCATTTACAATAAAAGTAAATTTAAATCGGAAAAAAAGTGAATCGAAATTGTTTTAAACAATAAAATAACAATAATTTATGAGTTTATTATATGTTTGCGTTTAGGGGGGAAATTTGGTGGTAATTTCTAAGCTTATTTTATAATTTTTTGGTGTCAGAACAGAAAATGGATTTATATAAACTACATGGTTTTTAATAAGGGATTATGTTCCTACGCAAAAGAAAACATGAGAATAATTTCCATTAAAAAAAAAAAAATTGATGATATTTTGTCACATCACACAGTTTTTTCGCAATATCGCAACATTGACCCCAATAAAAGATTCCACGCCGAATATTGAATATTTATTGTATTTATCGTGGATAAAATTTTGAAATATAACTTATAACAATCTAAAAAATGGGTAACTTAAAAAATAAGGTCAATATTTTTCCGACCTTTATCCAAAAGCGGAAAGTGGCTGTATTTTATATCATAGAAGCATTGTATTGATTATTCATTATTACGGCCACATTTGCTATTTATTGATGAAAATGACTAAAAAAGAAAAGCTTTGTAGATTCGGATAAAACCCCAATTCGGAAAACCGTGTCTACACAATTATTCTTCCTCTGCTTGTGTGTTTGTTTTGTGAAATTTGGAAATTCATTAGGAAGTATCGAATAAATTCCAATAAACCCCAAAATTTAAGTGAAAAAATAAATTTCTGATATATCAAAATTCACACAGATTAAAAAGAGTGTTCTCTTTGAAATAACAGAAATTACCTAAATATTACCTTTTTATGTTTACTTCTTATTAGAAATTGTATAAATATCGGATTGAAAATATATGAGGTTTCCTAAAATAGAATTTTTTTTTGAAATTTATACAAAATGGAACCAAGCGTGTGTAGTGAAACAGATTTTTTCCTATACCCAAGAGATATTCTCTATACGATAGAGCAGCAGTAATAAAATTGGTTGAAAATGGAAACGATTTCCAAAGTCTGATATCAGCTCATAATATTACTATATAAATTGCCTATGACTTTTTAAAATCCTGTAAAGTAAATCCCAATATTAGAGGAGAGTATATATCTGGTAGCATTAAATTTACAGATATTCACTCGGGATTTCTGATCAAAAAATTAGAAAAAAATCAGTTATATACTCTCAAGGAAGTATTAAGATTTTTTTTTAGGATTAAATTTTAAAGTTTGAACTAAAACCATAGGAAGGAATCAAAATTATAAATGTTTACTGTTAGGGTACTTTTTTTGGAGCCCTCGCAAGCAAATTCACAAATCAATAAAGAAAAGCATAGAATTTACTTATAAAATTTCTTGCTTATTTGAGTTGATTAAAGTTCTTCATTTTCGTTGAAGAAACTAATTCCAACATATTTATTAGAAGAGCCAGGGGGATGGGGATACTCTGAAAAATAGCTGTTTTAAAACCCCCTTTAAAAAATGGCCGAATATTCAAATGATTTGTGGTCTATAATTTTTAGGAATTTTAAATTTTAAATTAAATATTTATATATAAATCTATGGACTGCAATTTTTGGGTAAAAGAGCCTGTTATCTAGGTGCTATTGAAAGTAATATACCAGCAAAATGCCGTAATAATATACGATAGCGCGAGGTATCATATCTGAATCAGGGGTGTGGTACATCTATATGATGGTTTTGAGAAAATTTATCTAGGTCAATATTAAACTATGTTAAACCCCATTGAAAATGCGTGGAGTGTAGCAAAATCAGTGAGAAAAAAGATATGTTTGGTAAAATAAAAATTATCCAAGAAGAAGATCCCAACCAAAAAGCACCCAAGTTGAATGGGCAAATAGGATAATTGAAGTAAAAATTGAGAAAAATGTAGGGGTTTTAACAACCGAAATATGTAGAAAATTTATTTTACGCTTATATTCTTTTTTTTTCCGATGCAATCAAAATTAAAGGCATGAGATTCGATGCATAATACGTTTTTAAATTTACGCCCATTTTTAATTTACAATCTTTTTAATTTATATCAATTTTCTATTTGGTGATTTTTATTTACCTTTTTCAGTTTTAAGACTATGAGGAGCTCAAAAAAACCCACCCTTTGTTTTCAAAATATACAATCTTTTAATCCAAAAGATGTCTTTTTATTATGAAAAAAGCAAAATTAAAAAATATATATTTAAGTAAGTTCTGTCATTCCAAAGAGAACACACTTTTTAATCTATGAGAATTTTTATATATCGGAGATTTATTTTTTCACTTAAATTTTGGGTTTTAATGTTGCGATATTGCGAAAAAACTGTGATGTGACAAAATATCATCAATTTTTTTTTTTTAATGGAAATTATTCTTATTTTTTTTCTTTCGTAGAAAAATAATTCCTTATTAAAAACCATGAAATTTATATAAATCCATTGTCTGTTATGTATACCAAAAACTTATAAAATAAGCTTAGAAATTACCACCAAATTTCCCCCCTAAACGCAAACATATAATAAACTCATAAATTATTGTTATTTTATTGTTTAAAACAATTTCGATTCACTTTTTTTCCGATTTAAATTTACTTTTATTGTAAATGGATGTTTTTTTTGTACTAAGTTTCGCTTTTATTGTAATTAGGTGCACCGAGACCAAATCCCATTCACTTATTCTGAAATAATTTTTAATTTGGTCCGATTTGGAAGTAATTTTTCCAAATTGGATTCATTTTTTTTTATTTGCTTTCACTTTTTTCTGAAATTTCCTTAGAAAATGTGTACTTAATTGCGAGTTTTTTCATCAAAGTAATATGTACATAGCTTAAAAACTCTATTTTTTTTTATCGAAAATGCGATCTATCCCTCTAATGTTATAAATACTTTCTCGATATATATTAGCTTGCTAACTAGTAAATCAACATCTTCACCACATTTAAATTATATTTTTAAATTTCCTAAAGCTTTCTCCGAAAAATTCAAAGAGAAATTAAAAAGGGAAAATTACGAAAATATCAAGCTATTACTCTGGAATAAATGGTTCTATTTCAAACCCTTTTTTTTATTCAAAAAATAAAATAAAATAATAAAATAAACTGTTTATTATGTATAATTTGTTGTAAAGGCGGTAAATTTAATTAAAATAAATGAATTTATTCAAAAAAAAATATACAGAATATGGATATTTGTATTTTAACAGAGTTATCTTTCAATTGAGGTGAAAATGTTATTTTATTTTTTCGAATAACAACTTGTGTCAATTAAATAGTTTATAGGAGGCTTCTGAATAATTAAAATTTCACTGTAATTTATTCAATCCATTCACTTCTTTTTTTTTTTGAGAAATTTATTTCATTTTCAGATAGGAGAATTAAATTGATGAGCAATTACAAAAAAAAATTAAAATTTAAAAATGGCCGTTTTTTTCAGTTACATATATCATTTAGGTATCAGGTTTTACTCTTGAAAATTTAAATTATTTATAAATTGACATTTATAGGAAAATAAAATATTTAATCAAGAATGCTGGTCTTCTTTAATTTTGAATGTGGTAAACTATTCCAAGAATCCGCGAAGAATAATTGATAGAGTAATTATAAAAAGTGAATTATTTAAATTAATCATATAAATCGGATTATTTTAGTTAATTCGGCTTAAATTAGAAATTTAATTCCCCTTTTTTTTCATAAAAAGAAATAATAGTTTTTTTTAGAGATTCAGCAATTATTATGTTAGTAAAAAGAAAAATTTTGGGGGGTTTTTTCAAAAATAAAAACCTAATCCCTTGACTTCATTTTAACCAAAAAAAAAGTATTATTGAATACTCGGATTTATTTTTACCCCCATGCAATGGGAATGAGATATGGAAAAATAATCATTAATTTAACTCCGGTTTTCATTGAATGAAATTTTTTTGACCGATATACATTTTTACTCAAAAAATTGCATAATTTAACTTTTTCCAAATACAAATTCCATAATATGCGCATAAAAACGTGTTTAATCGATTTTATAATGTAAAATATGTTTTAATACCCACTAAAAACATACATAATATAGGCTTTTAGAAAAATTTACAGGTATTAATGTAATAATTAGGGTTATGTGTCTGTATTTTTTTATGTTTAAATGTTATTAAATTTTTAAAAAGTTACTCTTATTAATACTAACACAAAATTATCAAATTTCTAACAATATAGCAACAAAAAATGGCTTTTTAGCGTCTTTTAATTCCAGAAATTACGATTAAATATACTTAAAATGTGATTTGAGCTTATTTTGCCAATAATAAAAAATACATTAAGGCTAAAATATGGAAAATATAATAACTTCAATGAGTTTTAATAATCGTTTGAAATTTGAAAATTCAAGGTTAAACCCTGAAATAACAATCAAATTCTCTTTGAATATGGTTAGCTAAACTTTTATAAACATCAGGAAATTTTTAATCTCAAATTCATTCTCCCATAAGATAAAAATAAAAATAAAAAGGTCCAAACACAACCTCTTGAAAGAAACCAAAGATTTTGTCAATGGAAAATATAGTATTTTTTAAGAAATGTCTATAATATTATTTTCAAAATGTGAAATCCAAGGTATTTTTATTATCTTTTTATTGAAAATATATCAAAAAATATCACAGATAGATGTTTTTCAAAATGGTAAAATTAAATATAAAAAAAATTTCTATCACTTATTTTTTTAATAGAGGAGGGATAATTATACAAAATTTAATTAAAATTTATAACGTACTATAAAAACCCTTTATAAACAATAAATAGCTTTTAATTTTTTTTTGAGAATTTAGGTTTAGTGAATAATCAATTTTTTTACATATAGAATATATTTTTCATTTAAAAAGTTGATAAGAATTGTTCTAAAAAAACTTTTATTTTTTAAAATCATAAGAACATAAATAGAACCAATTCCATTAACAAGTCTGATGTATGATGTATGACATAATATTAGATCAAAAATTAGAATAATATTTATTCTCTAAGAAATAATTGGTGAGGATAAAAAAAGAAAAAATGAGTGGATATTTTAGGATAAAAAGTATTTAAAAAAATTACTTGTACTAAATAGTAAATATTTTCATTTAAAGAGATATATGTATTTAATAAATATAATCTTTAGTCCATTGTTTGAGGGGTTTGAAATTTTGAGGTCTGGAAAAGTGCAATATTAAGTTTTAATTTCTATAAAAAAAAATACATATACCTTCATTTTTAAATTGAATTGATGGAAAAAAAGAAAAAAAAAGAATAATAAAACAAAAATACTAAATAAATTTAAAATGAATTAAATTTTTATTGGTTTAAATTATTATTTCTTGCAATTTAACAAAAAAATAAAATTCCAGTTTTTAATACAAATATTATAAATTTAATTTTATACCAATAAATATATATAAGCATTTAGAAATTATAAAAATAAGTCAAAAATCAAAATTTTAACATCTAGAGAATGTAAAAATCAAATTCCTAATAACGAATTATCTCCTAACAATGTTACTCAGAAGAGGAAACCCTCATTGATTTATTTAATATGAAAATAAAATTTAGTAGTTCCAATCCCATAGTATTAGAAAAAGCTACAAAATTGAACCCTAATTCTTAGTTTTTTAAAAAAATTAGAGCTCGTTTGAATCTGCTGAAGAAAAATCAAACGGAGCGATTTAGAAGAAGAATAAGAGGCTAGATGTCTTTATTATTCCTAAAAATGATCAAAATAAGTATCCCGTTTCAATTAATCAATTATTTTGTAATGACCCAATCATTATTGATTGCTCACATTACCCCTGATTTCACGTTTAAATTTAATTTACTATTTTAATAATTTTCTAATACCTTTATAAGCAGCTCGCATTCCCACTTTTGGAAATGCAAGCTTTTCAGCTAGTTTAATCTTTTTAATTCCTTGAAATATACTTATTCTAAAACCCACATTTTTCCGAGTCCTTACATATAGAGGGATTCACTTCAAAAACCAAAAATCTTTAAATAAGTCTAGTATTTATATAAAAACATTTTTTTGACTTATTAAAAGTCAATTTTCAGTTGATAAAGGACATTTTATCAATCATTTTGCATTTTATTAATAACTAAACGAGATTCAAAGAAATTAACAGAAAATCTCCATTTTAATAACTTAAGGCAATCCGTATTAGAGGAACTTTAACAATTAATTTATCTGTATTAGATCATTTTAAATATGTCGAAATCACATTATGAGATTATGCAAAATCTTCTGATTTATAGTGGAACACTTAATAAAGAGAAAAATGATCCAAAAAAATTATTATATTGAATATTTGAAACAAACACTGCCCAGAGGAAATTTGGGACCTCCAATGTTAGTCCAATGGAAGATAATAACTAAAAATATATTGTGTATGTTATCAGGGGCGATTTCGAAAACATATATATTTTAAAAAAATGAATTTCCAAAGGCTGAATGGTATTAAAGAGGAGCCCCCCCCCCCCCAAAAAAAATAATCACAATTTTTCTTCTCCAAGATTGATTCCAGATCAAAAAAAAATAATTACAGGGGACGGTATTATGACAGCATAGTAAATAGAAGAAGGCTTTGAATGTTTTTAAAGGAGTACCATAAAAATTTGAGGGTTATTACTGATTTTTAAAATGAAAATTTATTACATTAAGGTAGTTTTTTTAAAAAAAAAATTATGATAAAGATGGATTAAGTTAATAATATACGAGTGCTATAATAATAAAAAAATTACAGAATAGTTATAGTGGAAATTATAGATATCGATAGAGACATAGAAGATAATCCTTGTGGATTTTTTGGGACAGAAGTC
The DNA here is from genome assembly GCA_001953115.1 of Smittium mucronatum. NCBI lineage: Eukaryota > Fungi > Kickxellomycota > Harpellomycetes > Harpellales > Legeriomycetaceae > Smittium > Smittium mucronatum. Next base: position 51,322 of record LSSL01001092.1, read on the forward strand.
GGGGAGATGGGATATTATTTTTCAAATGAGAAAAAAATTTCCATAAAAACTATAGGCTAATTTCATAACTAAACTACATTGGCTATAATAATAAATATTATTTTAAAAACGTGAATTCTTTGACTGTTGTATTTTTTTAAAATGAATATATCAAAATATTTATCCAATATAAATCAATGTTATTTTTGGCGTTGCCTAATATAAAATACAAATATTTTGAACTTAAATAGCCCAAAAAATGCATCAGGAATCGTTATACAGGTTATCTACAAACGTACACAGCAATATTATTCGGATAGAAATGTTATTTATTTAAAAAATGTCACATTTTTGAAAAGTTTATACTAATATAAATGGATAAACTTCTATTTAAAAAGCGGCTAACTCGATATCAATGATTCATGATTGAATTTTTAAAGTTTTGGGTTTATAGCAATTGAAATTATACTCTATTCGATAAAAAAATCTTTATGCGGAAATTGGTTGGAAAATTTTGGTTTTAATTGATTATTTAAGAATATTTAAAAATTATTTGCTGAGATTTGAAATGGATAACTGACCCGGCAAATTGAACTGAAAAATTAAATTTTATTAGAAATTTTTTTCTAAAATTAATAGCTATGGCCGGTAATTGATGATCAAAAATATTGATGAAATATATGATATAAAATAAATACATATTATTCACTAAACATGAAAATATTGAAATATTAACGGATTTTATGAATTTTTTCAAAGATATAAAATAATTTCTCCCAAAAAAATAAATAATTTAAAAATTCAGCCTCGATATTCGATTTCGGGTAACCGATTCATGACTTCAACCCCTATTTCAAATTTAGATTAAAAATTTGAAATATTTTTATAATTAAATTTAGATTGTTAAGAATTAAGAGTTAAAAATACAACATATATTATTTCCTGTCAAACTAAAATAAATAGACATATATTTTTAATGCAATTTAAAATTTTCTTTAAAATAAGAGCTCAATATATGTTTTTTGGGAATATTTTCTTAAATTATACTATCAATAGAAAGTATCCAGTTTTTTAAAATTAAGATATATAATTTCAATTTCGAATTGAAATTTCATGAAAAAGGTTTTTTTTTTTTTTTTGGTAATTTTAATGATTTTTATTCATATTTAATCTTAGTCTTTTTATTTTTTCAATTTTGACAATATTAAGTTAAAAAATCCCGCAAGTTATTAATTTTTATTAGTTTTATTTTGAAGAATTTAGTTATTCAGCATATAATTTTTTCTTTATTAATATAGCCAAAAAAATTAGTTTTTTCTAAAAAGAAATAATATATCATAAAACCAAAGATTTTTATTCTAAAATCAACGGAACCAAACTTTGATATACATAATTATTGTTCTAAATATCAAAATAAATGTTTAACAGTTTAATAGATAGAGGTGTTTTCCTAAAATTTTCGTCTTAAACCTCAAGTCGTCTCAAAAAAGTCTCCTTAATTTTGCAAAAGTCAGACAAATAATTATAAATTTTAATAATAGTTAGAAGGGAGGGAATCTAATGCTATAAATTATATTTAAACTTTTAAAAAAAGATAAAAATAAGAAATTAAAATACTATAATGGACGATATATTTCGACTGCAGTATAAAAATATAAAAAATGATGGAATAAATATCATTTTTTTGTGGGAGTAGTACTCCCATTTTTTTGTAATGAACTTTGTATCTGAATCAACAATAAAAATACACACACATATATATATTATTGAAATTCCAAATAAATGTATTTCTCTACATATTTTCATCCATTCCGTTCTTCAGTATTAAAATAAAAACTGGGTTAAAGCTATTTTTTTTAAAAAAAAAGTGTATATACTTATAAGTAATATCTTTTAAGGCGCAGTAAAATTTACATCAAGATTCAACTAAATTCCAAAAACCGAATTGAACTAACCCAAAATTAAATAAAAAAATCAATTGAAACAGCGAATTTAACAAAAAAATTTATTATGCCTTATTTTTTACCCCGTTTTATTGATAATCCCCAGAATTCTCTTTTATAAATTTCTAGTTAATTATTTTTTCTTGATTTGAGTAAAATGAGAGCTCAGTACCACTACAGAATCATTTTCATTTTTCATTTCTTAAACTATTTATTGCGATGTGAATATTCAGTTTATTCTGGATTCAATTCTGAAATCCAAGTTTAAAATTCTGAATATTGATTCTGACAGTTGTAGATCCTATAAAAATTACGATTCCATACTAAAATATTTGTATAATTTGAAATATTTGTAATTTTTTCTCAATTATAATTTTGGGGATCCTCTGTTATATGTACAAAATTTTGTATCGACTGTATTTTAATCGTCAATTTATTTATTTATTTTTTTCGAAATTTTTAAAAATTATAATAAAATCTCTTTTATATTCTTATACATATTTTTTATCATCACAATATTTGTGCATATAGGAAGCATACATGCATTTTTTGATAATATAATAATTTTTTAATAGAGAAAATATATAAATAAATAACTCAATGATAAAAGATGCCAATAAAAAAAATAGCTCTTTATATCATAAAAGCCCTAGTATTTTTTTTTAAAATACCATATAATTTTTTAAGCGAAGTTTTTATAAAACTTATATGTGAATTATATAGTGAATTCAAGTATTTATCAATAAATCGTGCATTAATTTATGAAGATTTTCTTAATATTTATCTCTAAAATCTTATTAAAATCTTAATAAAATCTTTAAAATTTTATAATTCATTCAATATTATTAGCTATATATTTTAATTACTTATCAACCCCTTCAATTAATTTATAGAAATTAACCGAAAATATAAATTGCTTATATGTCTTTTATTAAAAAGTGTTTTTTCAATTTAGGGGTTTTCGGAACTTTTTTTTTCAATAAAAAATAGGCAGTTTGGCGTTAAATTACCTTTAGCTGAGCCCAAAATTAAATTAAAATACTATTAGTTGAGGCTAGTATTGCATCTTTTAAAAACAAATTGATAATCTAATGAAAAAAGATAAATTTTAATTAAGTGTTTATGTGAACTAAAAAATGCGGGCCATTTTTAGAAAAATACCCTGAAATATTACTTATTATGATATGGGATTTTTTTAAACAATCAAAGTTTATTTTTCCGCGAATCTATTCATTCAGATTATATAACAGCATTCTATTTTCTAAAAAATGTATATCTTTTTAAAATTATAGTAATATTTCTTAAGTTGTATTTATCGCAACTATTATATATTAATTATTACTGAAATTCCTCTAATATGTATTACAAACCGAAATTTTTATAGAAGATAATTTAATAAGCTTTCATATGTTAAAATTAAGAATAAAATGGCGAAATATGAATTAAATGTCACTATTTTTCGATTTAATAAAAAAAAAAATTGCACATTTAAGCCTTTATATCTCACATAACTAAACTCACTAAAATATTATCAATAATAAGAATAATAGACGAATAAAAGTTCAAAACTTAATCAGTTCTTGTATTAAATAAATGTAAAAGGTATTGTTATCAAATATTTAATTTATATTTTCTAATTATCATTTAGTATTTAGGGGCGAAAGTTACCATAATATTCCATCATTAAAATTCGGTGTTTTATAATAGGATAATCATGAAATTATAAGGATTGAATTTTAAATTTTAAAAATATTATTAGTAGACTCTTTTAAAGCCAACAGTAAAAAAGCTTCCATAATTTTTTTATTAATAGAATATATTTTGTCAAAAATATCCAAATTTTAATTAATTTTTTTAACTATAAACGAATAAAAATTCTTTTTTCAATAAAAGGGCTAAATAAATAAATAAATTCGATTTAAACCCATCAGCAAAAGCTATCATTTTTTTTTGAGGTGGATATTTTGGTAAAGTAGCTATTCTCACTAATAATTAACTTAAATTTGACCACGATAAAACTATTTGAATGTAGAATGCCAAAACCGTATGCATTTAAATCTAAACTACATTAAAATCGACACTAGGTTCTATTTGAAAGTTTTTTTTAACTTTAAATATATCTAAAGATAACTTATGATACTAAATCCCACAAAAAGCACAGAAGAAAAATGTAGTAAAATATCTCAACCCTTAAAATACTCCCATTAATCGATATGTTAAAAAAATCTTAATTTTTATCTAAAATGTAGGTTGAAATGTGGGAAAAAATACAAATTTTTTATTAAACTATAATTTAATGTTATAATCCAATTTATTAATTACCATAGTTTTATTATAACTGCAAAGAATAAAAATGAATTAAAATCTTAAAATAAAAACAACTACATGAATATCTGAAGTGAAGTTTTTACATATATGGCAAATTCCAATTTACTTTTGGTAACGATTTCTTGGGAAAAAACTTTAAATTGGTTATGAAATATCCACTTTTTTACGCTTCATCATAATCAAGATATGATACAGACTACTAAATATGATTATATTTTTAAAAAAAAATTCAATACTCTTTTTAAATAATATAAATATCTCAAAAAAAGATATTAAAAACAAAAAAAAAAACTAAATCAAAATCAAAATTACAATTAATTCTTGATAAGAAATTAAATTTTTTAGCCGCTTAAAAAACAAATATCTAATACGCCCTTCAAAAGAATACTCTATATTATTCACTAGCCGATATTCCAATTTAAAATGATGCATATTTTAGCAATTGCATACTTAAAATGTTAACTTTAGCTATAACTACAAATACGATTTCCCGAAATTTTATACATATTAAAAATTCTTTTTTGAATTAAAAAAGGATTATATAACATACCTGAAGTTTATTATTAATTCATTATTATTATTTTTTCTACAAGTTCAAAATGAAATTTTCCTTTCTAGATTAAGATAATAAAAGTATATTAGATATAAATCAAAATTTCAAGATAAAATAAGTAGATATCAAGTTTTGATATAAATATTTTTTTAGTTATAAAAAAATCCCCAAATTAAAAAAAAAACTTGGATTTATAGTTTTTTTTTTCATATTCAGGAGATGAATTTTGGTCAATAGTTCTCTTCAAAACTTGCGGTGTTTCTAAAGAAAAAAAAATGTATTTTTTATGAAAAGATTAACTTTCTTTCAATTTAATTATAATGGCTAATAATTTGTTAGATGTTTCTGTTTATCCAAAGCAATTAAAATTTTGCTCAAGAATGAACATAGATAGACTATAATCTAAAAAAGTGATCAAAAAAATGGGAATGAGAAAAAAATTCACGAATTGACGTATTTCGCACATTTTATGATGAAAAAAATATACCAAAAAGATTATACATGTATTTTCATTATTTTCATTAGATATAATTTTTTATGCTTACTAAGGTCTATTAGGTTTAAAAAAATTGAAACAGCATTTATTATTTTTGGAGTATATTTTTGAAAAAAATTCATTTATTAAAATTTATAAGGAATTATTTAAAGCTACCTTTGTCATAGATTTTTTGCTCTCATGAAGCCATTATTTTTTCAAGTTTTTATCCCAAATTTTTATTATAATTAAAACTATGAATAAATATCTTCAAAGAGTTAAGTTCTATAAAAATTTTAAATCAATTTTTTCTAATCTAAGATATGAGCGCTTTTTACTGTCTCTTTTTATAAGACCTGGTTTCCTCAAACCTTATAGAGTATTAAAAATTCAAATAATCCATTATAAACGGAGTTTATGATGTATACAAATTTTCTAAAGCTACTTTAATATCAAAAAATTCCTCTGTATTTTCTAGACAACACTTTTATTTATCACTATTTGATTTAAAACTGTATTTAAGTCATCCAAAAAGTTATCTGCTACATTTCTTCCATTTTAATCGACTAAACTATGTACCATTCTGGGTTCAGTTTGTAAAAGAGATAAATTTTCTTGAGAGCCAAGATTTATTGAGTCTAAATAATCATTTTATCAATTTTTATTAAGATTAAGCGTTATAGTCATCATAAATTTCTTTTTCAATTCTAAACATAATTTTCTTTAATTATTTATCATTCATAATAGATAAAGATTTAGCATCGATTCTACAATTTTTTGGGGGTTTTTCATGAAAATTTTCTAAGCACTTTCCATGTTTCTAGTAACAGACATATATTGAAATGTCCCTTTAACTGTAGGACTTATAAACACAAATTTAACGTCATTAATAACCTCTATTTCTAGCTTTATTTAATAGTGGTGATACTCCACATATTATAATACCTTCCCGCCCTCAAAGATTCCGGATGGCCTGCTTATGAAAAAAACAGTACAATCAATTATTTTAACAACGTCCTTATTATTTTTAGGTACCATTGATCTTCATAGCTGCTCCTCCTTCTTGATAAAACAAAGATATAGTTTCAGCGATAATTCCATAACAATACCTGCAGTTGAATTAACTATGCTACTTGTCGAAGGTCCAGATATTTTGAAATTTCTTAATATTTTTTTAAAATTAAAATAATGAATAAGATATATCATAAAAATAAGCATTTTTTTCTTTGGCATAAATTTGGTTCTTCGTTCTTTTCGAAATTCCACATTTATCAGACTTTTTTCATAAACTGAATAGACCTTTTAAAATTATTTAAGAGAACCTCAATAGGGGAATAAATATCCTATGTGTTTTTAAGTATTTTGTTATAATGCTCTGTGTAATTTCCTTTAAATCGCATAGATATTAAGAAATAGAGGTAGAAACTAGAAATAAATCTACATCATCTTGATTTAAGCTCTTTATATTCGTTTATTTTGATAATCTTGCTATAGGATAGTTTTTCAGTTTATCGGATTATGCTTTTCTTTAAAAACATTGGGAAATAATAGTATTACTCCAAGTTCTATTTTTATTATTAAAAAATTATGTATAATCTTTAAATAGTATATAAGCTAAAAATCATCTTAAAAATTCTTTTAAAAAAAATGAATTATTACGTATAAAATTTTCTACACATAGTAGATATTAGTTTCTTGTTAGAATGTGATTTTAACTAAAGAAATATAACTCTCAATCATTATAAATTTATGCTTAAATCCTGGTGTTATATCAATATGAAAATTTAAAGCGTGGATTTTTATACGCGTAAATTTTACTACGATCTTACTATAAGTAATTTATAAAGAAAAACAATTTGTTTTTAATTTGAATTTTTTCTGTTATTTCTCACTTATAGTTTCTATATAACGAAAATTCTATTGGTGCGCTTTAAAATGGGTTTAAGGAAATGATTTATTATATTATAAACTCTATATTTTTTTCGATTTTTAGATCAATTTTGCTCGAAATTCATTAAATCGACAAAAATATTATCGGATAATTTACAAAATCATCAATAAAATAATCTTTTATTTGATAAATTACATATCATATTAAATTTACCGAAATTTGAATTTACTTTGATAAAAATACGGCAATTTTAATTCAAGTTTTGCGTTGAGAAATTAATTGAAATATTTGAAATAATTTTTTAAATTTTTTTAAAACGCAGATAGTTAAATTTGTATAACAATTATAAAATTATTTTTTAAATTAAATGAACTAATTGAATTTGTTTAAAATAGAGTAATTTTATGAATAATAACTAATATATTGGATAATAACCCACTAAAAAAGATTTTTCTTGGGCCTATAGGATAAAAGGAAGGTTCATTATTTTTAATTCGCATTTTTTAACATTATGGGTGCTTTATCAATTTAATTATTTTAATATATATATATATATATATAATAAAAAATTACAAAGATACCTGTTCATAAAATGTTTTACGATAATCGAAAAATAGTTAAAAGTTATTTCTTTTCCAGAATTATTCATTACAAAAATAACAATAAATTTAAATTCTCTAATGATAAAAAATATGGACCCAAATAATTCATCAAATTTAATTTTTGAATTTCATAATCAAAAGTGCTTCAAATTGTCTAAAAAGAAAATTGATGCGAATTCCGATTCTCGGATTAATATTTTAGAAATATTTTTGTCTTATTTATATTTCATAATACCTTCGTTCCAAATTTAAATAGTGGTAAGTCTTTTACTTGATATGTGGGATTTGGTGTAGCAGGATATGCTATTTTCAACTGGATAAAAAAATATCCTGAAAACCTCCTTAAATTCTATTATTATTATGCAGCCGTTTGGTTCGGAAATAATGTCAAAATTTGATTCCAGGTTTTTTCTATAATTATTTGATTTTTTTGTAACAAATAAATGAAAATCTCTGGTTTTCACTTGACATACTGCCTACTTAATTTATGCTTGGAAATATTTTTTAAAACTCCAATGACTTTTCATCCAAGTTAGAAGATTGGGAATATTAGTTTTTTTTAATACATCTTTATTTTTTTTTGAAACCTTTTTGAGATATGTGAGTAATACAAGCACAAAAAATAGATTTTAAGATATCAATAAGCTATATTTTTGTTTTTCATAATTTCGATGCGATAAATCGGAAATTGTACTAAAAAAATTCCTATTTTTAATAAAAAATATTTTATTTCCTGTGCTTGAGTTTTCAAGCAAATATTACTCAATCACTCGTTAGTTTTTTAGAGACTTAAGGCTATTTATTATTTCGAGGGGTTTTTTTTTCTAAATCGAAAATCCCATACCTTTTTTTATACAGCCTTAGTATAATATCTATTCCAAATAAAAACTGAAATTAGCTAATCTTTTTATTTTATAAACAGAAGATATTAGTTTCAGAATATTAAACTTTCCCCCCCTCAATTTATGTAGTTTATGACGTATATTTACTACTTTTTTATTGCACTTTTTTCTTTAAATTAGGTTAAATATACCCCGAAACCCACTCCGTATTTTATTCTCATCAAAGAAATACTTTTATAAAAAAAAAATATCACCTTCAAATGACTATTTTGCACTTGGAGAGTTTTTCTGCAGCCTGATTTTTATTATTATTTTATATATCCAAACCCGTTTCCACACAATCATGCACTATAAATCCATGTATTTGAAAACATCATTGCAAAAAAATTAAAATTTGTTGCTTATTTATAAAAAAAAAGCTATAAAATTATTAAAGTGAGGATTATTTTTGGGGGAAAACCGAAAGAAAACGTACTAATTTTTATTTTTAATTTTAAAAAATCTATCTCTCATGGATTTTTCATAATCTTAAAGTCCTTTTCTTATAGGATTTCATTCATTATCACGACAAAAATCATATTTTTTTTATCGAAATCAATTAAAAACATTATTTATTACATTTTAAATCCTGAGAAAAGTTTTCAATCTTATCTTTAAAATTTCAAAATCGAATTAATAAGAAAAAATAAAATTTCAAATCTTTCTAAGAAATTGTCTCACTCTCAAAAAAATTACCAAATATACAATTTCTAAGGATCAATATTAATGGCCACAGGGGCTACAAAAAAAATAAAATACCAAAGGGTGAACTTGATGTTAGATGTAAGATTTTTTACCCTCCAACAAAAATATAACAGATCAAATAAAATAGGGCTCATGAAAAGTATTTCTTGCTTGAAACTGGGCTCTCGTTAAAAATACCATCGCCAAATAAAGATCTTACTAACGCATTTTAAATTTTAGTAAATTTTTAAATAGTACTTTTATTCGAAAATTAGGGGTTATTTTGGTTCCCAAAAGTGTAACATAGTTATTTTGATGGTTTTATAAGCTCATATAACAAACAATTAAAAACTTTTTCTAAGAAATAGAGATATAAGGTGATTTTTTTTGAATAATTGAACAGCTTTTCGGTGGAATTAATAAGAAAACCTGAGTTTACGGTTAATTAATATACTTATAAGTTTTAAACATGATTTAAGGGTCAAAGTTTGATAGAAAAACCAAGAAGCTAATATTTTTTAAACTTACTTTATGGAAGGAGGTAGTTAAAGCTGTGAATTTCCTCTAGTTCAAAATAAAGTTCTAAAAGTTTAGATCCACTGATGTCATATTATAAACTGAAACTAACACATTGTAATCATTTCTCGATATTCCTTGAAAGCGAAAAGTAATACTGACATACATAATATAAAAATTGATGAAATTTGATTTATAATTTTTAAATCTAAGCTGAATAAGATATACTCGTTCAATTTATATTATCCCAATAGGGGAGTTATGGTTTTTTTTTTTTGATAAACTCTTTCTCATCAAAAAAATAGAAAATTTTCAAAATAACTTCCTAAATCTCTGTAAAATTTTTTATTTATTTAAAAGCATTGATTTTTTTTAAAAAAACAGCAAAAGTCGGATTTTTTCTCTGCTCAAACACGTTTTCGGAAATTTCTTAATAATTCCCGGAATAGGTTGAAGATTAAAAGGGTTAATATTGGTTTTAAAGAGGGTTAAGCAACCTAAATATTTTGGCTGATAATTTTTCTTTTATCGAAAAGGATTTCTTCCGGAGAGGATATAATTGGAAAAAATATATTTAAATTTAACTATAGAAGAATTTGGTTTCTAAAAGCTGAGTTAAAAAAACCTATAAATAAAGATAATATCTCCTATTTACATATAAATAGTAAACTCAATTAATAACTGAATCTATAAAACATATATTTATTGATTTCCTAATGGGAAGATTTATTCTGTATTTTTCGAGTCTGGATGATCCTGCTATTCCTATTGAAGGTTTACGATAAAAAAAAAGTGTTAGTTGAATTTGAATTTGATTAAAGATGTTCAGACTTCCAATAAATTAATCAACAAGAATGGTAAACGTTTGCCTATACCTAAAGAATTAGCCCAAGAACTCATGCATCAGTCAATTTATTCTATCTTTGAAATAAATCCGACATTCAGTCAAATACCTATAAAAAATTCTTCTAGGGATATTTAATAAAAATAAAATTGTCCAGGATTATTGAGTTTTTCTAAAATACCAATTTCATCAAATATTTTAGTAAAATATCTCAAATATTTATGATTAAAATCCTTTAAATATTCGTACGCTATAAGTTTCATAAATTCACAAATAAAGCCGTTATAAAAAGGGTTAGAGAGATAGCAGCCTTATAATGCTGGTAGTATTTTTTTTAAATCATGTTAAGGATGTGGAAGGGATTTTGGAGAATTAAATACCACTTGTTTGACAATTTCAACCTAAATGTCGAAATTTGGTACAAATATAATAAAAAATAATTGGATAAGACTTGGTTACCAAAGAAGGGGACATTCATAAAAGTAATTGCAAAAAATATCAAATGTAAGATATATTGAAATATCAAAGAGGTCAGACACTCCTGGCTTTTTTCGGTTACTTCTTAAAATTTAATCTGGATATATCCTAGAAAACAAAGCCCATTTTTGAGCTAACATGAAAGAAGGTGTATAAATGGGTCGTATCATAAGTAATTCCATTCCGAGAAATAAAAATTCTTGATAAATAGCCTGTTCTGAGGAATTTGGATTCAAATAGCCTTATATTATAACCGTATGTTAAGTTTCTATAGGCTCAAGTGCAACCCTCGGAAAAATGGATGAATAAAAATGACACTTTTTTATATATGAAAATTTGATGTTAAATATAAGATAAAGATTCTATGATAAAATTAAGATATATTTAAGAAGGATTTATTTATGTGAAGTTGTAAATTTTAATCAAATTATGATATTAGATTCAAAATTTTAATTTATGCGCAAAATTAAGTAAATAGAATTCTATCCATGAAATTAATGTTAATTTTTCATACGAATTACATAATTAAATATAAATTACTGGGGTTTTTAGTGAAATTCACCAAAATAAATATCGGATTTAATATTAAAAATATTAAAAATATTTTATTATAGATTTCATATTAATATTATCTATTTTTTTGACTTATTAAAGATAGTTTAAATACCTAGAAACAATAGAGTTTTGGTAAATTTAAATAATAATCATATTTAAACTTTTTTAATATCTTTTATATTTATAACTTCAGAGCTTCAAAGTTTCGATTTTTATGTGCGAAAAGAATTTAAACTAATTAATATCCTTCAAAAATGTATCAAAATCGTGATATTTTCTACCAATTTTTACGGACTATTTATTTTTAGAATAAAAAAACAGAAGACGAAGGTTGTTTAAATTATAGATTAATTGAATACAAATTGCTCCAAATCAGTAAGTGGAGAAACCGATTCGTACTACTATTTTTTTAATTAAATTATAATATTTTAGCTAAAAATATTTATGTATCGCATATTCTGCTAAAACAGATTAAAGATCATTATTTTCTTAATAGCTATGGTTGTTTCTGCGATTTGATTTTACGAAAATCTATATGGTTTATAATCCATATATTTTCTTATAAAATTCGTGTAGATTTTTTTTAAAAAAAAAATTGAAATTAAAAGAGACCAAAAAATAAAACTCGATTTAAGATTAGCAGTCTAAAAATCAACTATAAATAAGAGCTAAATAAGTAAATCTTGAAAAGAAGAGAAATTGAATATATTTATGGTAATTTACTTAATATACCACCCAATGAATATATTAGTGCACGAAAAAAGTAATTTTCACAAGTTATAATCTAATATAAATGGTGAATTTTTTTTCCAATAACCAATTAATATATGATTTGTTAGGAATTTTTTTCATTTTTATAAAAATTGATTCTCGAAATCAAATAATAATTAATCATTATTTTTCAGAAACCTGATTAAGTATCATATCGGTTTTTAGCCTAAAATATCATTTATTATTAACAAAATTGATTAATAAACAGTTAAACCAACTTTTTAATATAGCTCTTTGGTTATTATTCAATGGAAAAATAAACAATATGATTGATAATTTTTTTTTAAATGAAGACCCAGTAAATTATTTGTGTTAGTTAATCATTATGTCTACTTTTTTTTTCGTGCCTAAAAAAAAATTATGATGATTTTACTCAATATCTTGGGTAGCCTAAATTAAAGGCTATTAATGGGGGAAGGAGATATCCAAACTTTTTTATTTGACTTTTTCTTTTTATTCCTAAATGTGATATCAATGGTAACCAAAAAGTAAGATATCCTTCCAAGGATGGTTAGTCCCAATAATCATTCTGATTATACTTGATGATTAAATTTTTTATATGTGAAAACCCTTATTATTAGAATTTATGATAGAATAGATACCATGATTGATATAATTTTGTCTAGTAATAATGTATAAAATAAACTCAAAATGAGAATAAAAAACGTAATATAATAAATGAATAAAGCTGTTTTGGTATAAACCATTATTTATTGAGGCTAGACCAAATTCGGTTATAAAAATATCTTATCTTATAGTATTTAAGCTGCTTAAATAAAAAAATTGTGATTTATTTTACCTATCTTAAGTCTTGGCAGTTTTTCGTAGTTCTAATATAATATAGCAATATTTTTAGTGCAGAATATTTATTTTCCTAATATAACAAACAGAGGGTATTTTAAATAAATAAAATTGAAAAAAAAAAAAGGATTATTCATAGATTCTTAGCATACTTATGATTAAAAGCCAACATATAATAATATAATGAAAGATTTAAAAAAAAAATTGAATGATTCTATCCTAATATATGATGGAAATTTTATAAGACACAATTTGATTTCATTTGTATATAACATTTTATTATTTATTTTTAAAGCATTTATATCACTTTTACACCTTAACAAAGATATACTTTGAGCATAAAATTAAACCCCTTATATTTCCATCCCATCTCTTTCCTATTCAAATCTTGAATGAAGTATTGAATAAACCTGATCTGTGATATATTCTTGAAAATTTGTAAATATGTAATTAATATTGATTAAAATAAAAATAAATATTAGAATTTCTGAAAAATTATTTTTAGCTATAGCTATTAATTAATCTAAAATTAATGAATGCTATATCTGTTTAAGTGAAAAAAAAAATTCTGCTATTTTGTTTTCGGATTCCTTTGTTTGCAGTTCTATTATAAGATTGTTTTTATTTTATATAAATAAATATCTATTTAATTTACCCAATAAATTACAAAGTAATTAAAACTTAAGAATCAACTGTAATTATATTCAAAATTTTCCGAAAATATCTGGCTGCATATTATAAAAATAGGAATTGTTAAGGACGTGAGATATATCTAAATAATATAAAGAATTTTTCACCATTTTATACAGAAAAAAATCATCATAATGTTTTGTATTTTTAAAGTGATAAATCATTAATCAGAATTTGAAAGAACGACTTTAAGAAATTTGTTTCATATCAATTGGTTTATATTGAATGATATAAAATTATATTAGTTTTAAATAAAAATAAAAAATATTTACTATTTTTATCCAGATTATTCAGAATAACTTATAAAGGCTCTGAAGAGGTATATATCTTTCTAAATCTATTCAATCTCTGTTTTTGGTGTAAACAGAGCGAATATCGCCTTTAAATCTCGACTAATCCCTGTAAATACTTTTAATTTTCCTATATATTGGTCTTAGTTATTTTTTTTTCTTTTCGAGCTGTTCATTGCTTTTCTTATATCCTGATTATTTCATAAAATTTTATATCATACAATTTCAGTGTATGCTAAGATGTATGTAAATTTGTAAGAAATGTATACATCGTAAGAGTTTAGTCATTTTATAACGAAAACCTATGGTTATTCCTTGTTTTTTCGGACAGGTTTTTAATTCTTCCGAAAAATTTTCAACTATTATCCTTTCAGTGTGATCAGGAGTGCGCTATTATATATTCTCCGAGAAAGATGGGTCTAATGAGCTAGCTTGGGATTCAAAAAAGCTTATAAAAGTTTTCGAGTGAATCTTTACATTAAATTGATTACTTTTTTTTTTATAACTGACCTGTTTTTTTAATATATTCCTACATATACTTTACCATCCACAACCAAACATTCATCATTATTACCCGTGTATTTTATTCTAAAATCAATGGGGAATTTTTTTCGAAAATGATAAATCATGATTAGAATACCTGAAAACTGGGCTAAACAACACACACCAACAATCTATTATAATGTTATCTCTCTTTTTATGCAGCAACAATAGTGTTTTCTGGAATAATTTTTATCCCGTCTTGGAAGGATCCTCTTGAATGTTTATATAAAAAAATATTGAATCTACTATCAATGCAACAATAAAATTATTTATAAGGTATTGAATTGAAGAAATTGAAAAAAAAATTCATAGGGATATAAAAAATTTTAATATGTTTTTCCTAACCACAATTTCTGTGCAATAAATCAATGTAAAAATTGAAAAAGGCTATGTGTCAAAATCTTTCCCCGTTTTGTCTAATCCAAATCGATTTTTAAGGCAAGTCTGTATAGTAAAGATCTTATTATTGGGTACAAACTTGGGCTTTCCGCCTCTTATTATTTTATATTTTATAAGATCCTTCTCTAAAACCTGATATATTTTATCGAATTCTCCCATCCGAAATCCAAGCTTAAAATAAAAATTCACAGATTTTTTAGAAATTAAATTGAAATTTGAGGGTCATAAATATCAGAGTTTCTAATTTAGCTTTCTAAGTTAACAGATTATAATATTTTTTGAGTTTCATGATAACTATTATCCTCTCTGTATCTCTCGATTCTCCATAGAATATAATTTTTTAAAATCTTATTTTTGTCCTCAAAATTTACTGTGTAATGATATTAATTATATAATCAGAAAAACATTTTAATAGCTTTATAATCCAACCAAAAGTTATCATGTTAAGCTCGTTAATTTTTTAAAAATTAAAAAAAATTCTAAAGCAATATTTAATTATCAACCCTGAAAAAAGGTTTCCAATACATCTGCTTTTAGCTAGTATAACAATTTTAATAATAATAAAAAAATCAAATGATAATTTTAAAACTTTTTTTTTTATTTCGAATCGATTTATAGAAATATTTTAATATGGTAAATTTTATTTTTCTTTTCTTAAAAAGAAATATTTTGTGTTTTAAATATGTAAGAACGAAATAAGAATAAGCTAAAACAATTTTAAATCTATTTAATAAAATCTCAACATAGGTTTTAATATCATATTTTATTATTCAAGACGTATTTATTGAAATCATTTAAATTTAAAGCTTTATTATTAACAGCGCGCTAATTTATTTATTCGAATATCTTAATATAAAAAGTAACAATTCTTTTAGTTGTTAATTAATTAATTACCTCTAGAAATTTTAAATGATAAAATTTCCACTATATGATTTTATAACATAAAAAAATTTCTATAATATAATAAATATACATGAAAAACTAAAGGAATTTTTCAATTAAGAACTCTAAGTATTTAATGAGTAAAATTGAAATAAATTTTTTAATAATAAAAAAATATGTCTTTACGAGTATTAATATGAATTTATTATAATTACTAATGGAAATTATATTTAGTCAAATTATTATTTTTTTTAGAACGTGATTTCAAAGAAATTTCGCAATTAAATAAGTTATTTATCATTTTTTTTCCTATTTGTATTAATAACTTGAGAAAAATGATTTTTTTTTGTACTTTAATATACATATGGGACGGTAGATTAAGTAAAGTCTCTAATAATATCATAATAGCATTAATAACTGAGAAAAATAATTAAAAGAAATATTTGAACTTATAATTTATATCTTTACTATTGATTTAAACCCCCTAAAATAGAATATAAGTTAATGAGAGAATAAATTAATTAAATATTAAACACTTAAAACATATAATACTGCTACTACTACTGCAGTCTTTGATTAAACTATTATATTATCCAATACTAATTTTTTAAAAATTGAAAAAAATATACTTTACGAAATTATATTAATATAAATCATCTTATATATTTTTCGTTGGGCTTCTTCCAAAAAAAATATTTAGTAAGATATAATTTCATACTTTCTATTACCACTCAAAGAGAAATATTATTAGTGTTGTGTTCGTTTACACTAAAATCCAAAATTCAAAAATTTTACTAGTACATATATATATTTCATTAATTTAAATTTTTAGCTTTTTTATTTACAAAACATTCCAAATTTTTTTTTGGAATAATATGAGTTATATTTTTCTGTGAACTCATATTTGTTTATTATTTAATAAATAAATAAAATTCAAAATTATTTTAATTATTTCATATTTGGTTTTTATTCTAAATTTATTATCTTTTTTTAATTTTCTGACTCTTCCAACTTATTCAAAAAAAATTATAAATTTGACGCGCTTTAGTTTTAATTTAAGTCTTTATATAAAATACATAAAATCATTTGATTCTTTTTTTCTTTAAAAAAAGTCAAACAAGAAAGTCATAAATCATCAGATTTTTTTTCTGGATTTAAAAAAAAAAAATCATCAAAGTCCTTAGAAAGATATTTGAGTCTCCTTAATAAAAATCCCTTCAATCAATTAGATGTTTTTTTCCAAAAAATTTACAATTTAATCCTTGAAATTTACCAAAATTTTTGAAATTTTTCCTATTTGGTTATCAAGAAGAATGTTTCTGACTTGGGTTAGATGAAACCATTTAATTGCAATTAATTGTAAAAAAAAAATTAATAGATAAATTAATAAGTTCTAATTTTGGTTTTTTTTCTTGCTGTTGTATTTAACTTTTATAATATTTTTTAATCACTCAAGGAAAAAAACTTTCTATTGAGAAAATATGTCATATCCTTTGAACAAGCTACCATTCGCGATGATTTTTTTTATTTGTTTTTACTAACGCACCATCTAACTCAAAAAATAACCTATTATACACAAAAAAGCTTTTATATTTATATATATATTCTTATAAATCGTAATTTTTTGTATAAATGATATAGAATTATAATACTTATCCCCCATCGATATGTTTCCATTCTATTACTGTGCTTTATTTATAGAACTGAAAGTTTATCCTTTTCAACAATTCAGAACATCTTTTGATCGAAGAATAATTTTTTTTGTAGGATTAAGATACAAAAAATTCTATATTTAATTATGGGTTAATTTTATTCAGCTTATTTTTAATTTATCCGTTACCCAAGGGTATTATTCAGACTCATAATTTATTAATATTAACATGTATTAAGTATATAATGCTAAATTTATATTTATTATTTCTAATATTAAATTAAATTTAGAATCTATATTTAAATTATTTGGTATAAAAAAAATACTCAAGCAAATTTTAATTGCATTTGATACTCTAATAATATTTATGTCAACATTTAATGATGCTAAAAAAGGATTTTATATATATAAATTTGTTTTTAATCTTATTATTTGTTGATTGTATCATCTACTGTGTCATAACTACCAATTTTATTTTCTTTCTTTCATTCCCGATTGTATAGTAAAATTTTGAAATTTTAATTGGTGTCCCTTTTGTTTTTTAATATTCCATTTATTAAGCTTGCTTTATGCCCAGATCCATATAAATCTAAACTTTGTTTTTATAATTTATAATCAATAAAAGTTCCTCTATTTCAATTCAATAATGCTTTATTTTTCTGAAAATTAAAAAAAGTATACTTAAAAATCACAAAACTCGAATAAAAATATAAATTCAGATTCTTCTGAGCCAAAATATGAGTAGGCTGTTTTTTTATGTTTTTTTTTTATCAAGACGTAAGATGGTAATTAAACCTGTCCAATGATGAGATAACGTATTTCTCATCTGATGTTGTAATATAAATATCGAAAAAAAATATTGGGATTGACTTAAATAATATTGGATTAGTATTTTTTTGTATTTTTTAAAATTTCATACGTCAAATTTATTTATTTTATTTATTGAAAATTTCAAGTTTCTTTCAATATTTACTTACTTTTTTTATTATTTAAAAGCCCCCAATATTTACACAGACTGATCCTTTTTGATTTTTGGTGCATAAATTAATTTTTGTGAATTAAAAACGCAATTAGACTATTATTGATTAATCTTTATCTGGTTTTATTTGCTTTACTGATATATTTATACTCATAACAGCCTTTTTTTTTATTGTATCATTTTTTCTTTTTCTTTTAAAGCCAATTTCTATATTTATTTTTATTTTAAATATTCAACCAATATTTTCTTCGGATACATCTTCTACATTTTCCATAAATGTTTTGATTTACGTCATAAATTGAATATAGTCTACAAAATAAAAGCTTTTTTTCTTCAATTTTTTATTCATATTCTATCTATATAACTAAGATAGAAGACCTTCGTTACGAGATTCTATCCTTTTCTCCTTATAAACCAGATTTTATTATTATTTTGCTTTCATTTTCATATAACTACTTTTTTCTAGAAGCTTTTATCGGCGAAATGAAAACTATTGACAACAGCAATTATATTAACTATATATATTTTTGTATTTTCTAGCTTTAATGGGTTTTTATTGATATTTTCTGCTAAATTTTTTCAAATAAAACGCGATAATTTAAAAAAGAAAACTTTTTTTTGATTATTCTTTCCTTTCCATAATAAATTTGACTTCTTTTTTTCAAATTAAATTGGAAAAAAATTCGATATATTTGCAATTTATTAGTAATAACGGGATTGGTTTGGGTGATGCCTAAATATTTCTTTTGCGTAATTTCAGAACTAATTCTTATTTTTATTGAATTTTTTTGGTTAAATATATTAACTTTCGAAAAAAAAAAAAAATTATGAATTAAGCTTAAAAATTATCTTATTTTATTTTAAGTAATTGCTAAAAGTATACTGTATTTTTTTTTCAAATAATTTAAATATATCTTATATATATTCAAACCCGAATAAATATATATTATCTAAAATTTAAACAAAAAAAACTCTAATTAATAATAATTTTTAAAAAATATTCTCTATTGAGCTTCAAAAAACTTTATTATTATTTTTGTATAATCAGAACACTTTCGGGATAAAAAAAAAGAAAAAATCTCTCCTTTTTTTTGATAAATAAACTCATTAGACTCATATAAATCCAAGAAATTTAGCCAGTTCAACAAATTTTTAAATGAGAGCTAACATAAACGACCAAAAAAAAAGCAGAGATTAACTAAACGGATATTTATAACGGCTGCATCCATTCAGGTATTAACATAATTAAATCTACTTTTGATTTATATTAGTTCTGCTTAAAGTCCAATTTTATAACAAGATATTTTTCATAATATGTATTTTCGCTGAATATGATAATTTTATATATTTAAATATTACACTCTACACTAAATAAACGCAAAAGAAATAACCAAAATATTATCCTCGCTCTAAAATTTTTTCCAAAACCTGTGTTTTAATTATTCATATTGTTTCTTTAGCCATACATTATAAAAATTCCTTTTTCTTTAAAAATAATTTTAAGTACTCAAGAACTGAATTTTTTAAAATAAAAGTAATCTTTTCTTTTCTTTTTTTTCACCCTTTCTAGGGAAAATAGAAAATAAAAAAATAAAATTTGAAAAAAATTAATTTAAATTTGACATTAGTGAATCAATTTAAAAGATACAGATTTTTCGACTTTTATAAAACTCTTGACCCAAAATATAAAAAGTTTTTCAATATTTTATAAATCCAATAGCCAATTTTAACAAAAATAATTCTTTACTATATTAAATCCCACTTTCCGATAAAAATTTAAAAAATTGCCATGATTTTCATATTTCGAGTTATATATTTTTCTTAAAAAAATCTTTTTTCCCGATAAAGGTCTGATAAAAAAAAAGGACGATATTTCCATTTCCATTTTTATTTTTATTATTTATTTTATTAGTTTAGATTGGGATGCAAATAAAATATTTGTTATTTTAATTTTCCAAAAGATAAATACTTATAATTATAGTAATATTTTTTCTAGGATATAATTATGTGCTAAAATTAGTTATGCTATTTAATAAAATATAATTATGAGATTATTTTCAACCAAAAATTCCATAAATTTAAATTTATTAAAAATCTCGGTACTGTTTGAAAAAAAATTTTTTTTTTTTGTAAATAAATTTTTGTATTTTAAATTCAAACATATTTTTGGTTTATTTCAATATTTTTAATTAAATGGAATCAAATTTTGAAATTGAAATAGGAAATTTATATGCTTTTTATCCCAAAAAGACTGAATAATTTGATATTTTTAATATGTAAGACCAATGGAAACATATATTTGTAATTAATGTGACTAAAAAAACTGACCGAAAAGTTCTTTGTTTAGATTTCTGAATATTTAAACTCTTATCTCATATTGCTATATAAATTGCAGAAAATATTTCAAAAAAATTCTAGAATCGTGATTTCATATTCCCAAAGAATCTAAGGATTTTTTGATCTAGTATCTATTGATTTAAAACCCCAAAATACCTCTTCTGCTAGGTTTAAATGCGGATAAGAAACATAAAAAAATTATTTTGATTTACATATTGAGAAAAATGGCTTTCCTTTATCTTCTTATTATGTATAGCAGCATTGTTTAAAGCTATAGTTTTCATGTTTTAGAAAGTGATTCGTCGCTTAAAAAAAATATTAAGCAAGATGTTATTAAACTGGTTTATTCTGATTTGGTAGAAAATCATTCCTTTTATAGATATTTCTGAAAAAATAGATACATTTTAATATATATTTCCTAAAAAATAAATTGTAGCCTTCTTTTATAGGTTTAATATCCTTATGTTCCATTAAATCAAGATCCATACCTTTTTCGTATAAAAACATTTGAAAACTATTGTTAATATTTGAAAAATCTCTAAAAAACCCCCTTTCATTATTTAATAATCTGTTTCTGTTCTTTTAGCTGCCATTTTAAATTATTTTTTTATAATCCGTTCATTTCATTTCATTGCATTGATTTGTATTTGTATTTTTTAAAATGAAAGCTCTACCTTCTAATTTTGCGATTTAATTTTAATTTCCAACAATTTTAATATTTGGCCCCTTTAAAAGTGTATTGATAATTATGAGATCATATTTTTCATATCATTTTTATTGCAATTATATTTTTAAGTAGAAAAAATAAGTTATTTAGTGTTGAGAGTTCCAAGAATGTATTTTTTGCATAAAAATTTACCTGCGAATTATAAATTTGCAACTCATGTGAAATTATTCCATTTGAATGCCGAATTTTGCGTTTTATATATATATATTTATTAACTCTTTATATTATGCTGGATTTTTCTTCTCGATTTTCATCAGAATTTCCCAACTGATTAGTTTTTTCAAAAAAATAAGAACTTGGATGACTTGAATAATATTATGAGTAAAATACTGGTAATTTCAGAAAGTTACTTTTTTTTTACCAAAAAAAAATCCACACTTACTAATGTAGATAGTGGTGATCATTTTGTAAATTATAAATAAAAAAATATCTAATAAAAATATGAAAATAATGTTTTTATATAAATACATGTCCAGTTTCTAGTAAAATGAAATTATTAAAAATAAAATAAGCCGTAGAAGAATTTTTTTAGATACTTATAAATAAAATTAATGAATAATTTGATAAATAATATAGTTTTTTAAACTTTTTTGATATTATCAGTGAATTAATTAAACACTCAAAAATATCCCTTTTATATAGCCTAATATAACTTATCGAACTTACAAATGTTAGTTCTTTTGACCCGTGATAATTTAATTTTTAAAACAAGTGACTTTTTCATGTTGTACTTTGAAATTAAATACTCTCTCCCAATAAATTTTTTCACTGGGAGATAGAAAATAATTCAACTCAATTCCCTTAACTATTTCAAAAAGATTTTCTGTAAATATTTATTGTAATATTGATTTTATAAAAAAACAGAGACATTTTACACAAGTAACACAAATATTACTAAATTTAAGTGTGTGTAATTATTTTTATTCACGCACATACATATATATTTATATATATATATATATGTGCTCACGCGTATAAAAACAATTTTTTTAAATAGGTTAACTAATTTAAAGATACATCATATCCCACCAAAATATTTACCATAATTTTAATTGATATCTTTTGGCCAATTAAAATAATAATCATTTTCATCTTTACTACAATCTACACTAATAAACTTAAGGGTAAAGCTAAAAAGTACATTGTAAATATAATATATTATTTTATTAGACTTTTATTAGAAAAAATCTCATTTAAAAGAAAAATATATAGTTTTAAATTTTAAAATCACCGCTATTTTTTTTTCTTTCGGGAAATTGTGTTTAATATAGTGTGGAATATGTTTTGTTAAAATGGGGTATTTTATTTATTAAAATAGGACATTGGTTTTAGTAAAACTGGATATTGATTTTATGTAATTATAAAAATCCGTTTTTTATTTGGTTCAAGGGTTTTATAAAAGTGTAAACCCCGATACCTTTTATTTTGATGTACTAATACCAAATAAAAATTACCTTTTTTCATTTATTTTTTTAAACTTCCATAGAAAAGGTGTAAACATTCACTGCTAGATAATACAAATAGATCGAAGTGAAACAGAATATTATATAAATAGGTAATTTCGGTATGAAACCATTTTATAGAACCACAGGAAAATTAGCCAATAACTTTTAAAACGTTTTATATTTTATAGATTGTAACAAGTAAATAAAGTAATTTAAATTGAACTAATAAGTCAATTTTTCATAAATTTATCTCAGAACAGGCTAAACAAAGCGTCTTATAGAGTAACGGTGTTGAAAATTAACCCATCAGGGGTTTTAAGAGTTAAAAAAACACCTTTAAAATAATTAGGTATGTTGGGTGGGATGGATGCGATTTAAAAAATGATTCTAGTCTAGATTGAACACGGAGCCTTGGGTTTTCACTATGCACAAAAAATATTAGCAGTGATTTGTAGTATATTTTCCTGATATGGCCTAATCCGATCACAGCACAACTGTGAAATTCAGAGTAGTCAACTTGCAAAGAAAACCCAACCATTAGATTACTAATCAAACAGTGGACAATAAATGCCATTTTTGTATTCATCAAAAGGGACAGAATCAATTCCTTTGCCAATTATTTGGCATGGCAGTTAATCAGGGCCGTATTCATTCAGTATCCATAAACCAATTGGATCCTTTGACTTTTTGGCCAGATAAAATTTGCTGAGATTATTGGAAGGTTGTTTGTATTTTTCGGATAAACATACAGATAAAAATATAGATCAGTTATTTGCCAATTAAATCAACTAATTAGAGTATCGTGTCTCAGATCGAATGTTTACCACTTTAATTAACTAATCAACCAATAGTAGGCATTTATTAAAGTAGCGGTGATCATGATTGAATAGAGATTAGATTGGACCAACAGGCGGGAGGAGGCCGATATGTAATTAGACTGCAAAAAGCAAAGCGTGTCTTTTTTTCTAAAAACAAATCTGAGCATTGTCTGCGGCATTGATGCTCTATTTCTATAATAAAAAAAGCCAAAATTATATCTGTTTTTGAGTTTTCTTACTGTGGGATTAGGGGTTTATTGTCAGAAAGTTCCTCCTGAACCCTATAAATATCTATATTTCGAAAGCCAGAATCTTAATCAAATTTCCCCGATTTTCATCGTAAATATTAGCTGTAACAAATGCTCTCCAGATTCAGCAAGGTTGCTGCCTTAAACAAAAGGCTATTGGGGAAGCCTCTCAATGGAGGTAATTTTTCATTTCCATTGAATTGAAGTTTGGGGTTTTCTTTGTTCCGCCTTATATCCCTATTAATTATTTTTTATTTTTTATCGCATAATTTACTACATTAAGGATTTGCCAAATCCTTCTCCACCTCCCCATTGTTCAAAAAAGAAATCGAGCTTTTCGTTGATGGAAAATCTGTTCATATAGAGGAGGGTTCTGCCATTATCCAGGCCGCCGAAAAAGTTGGCGTCGATATCCCACGTTTTTGTTACCACGAAAGATTGGGTGTAGCCGGTAATTGTAGAATGTGTTTGGTAGAAATAGAAAAAAGCCCCAAGCTTGCCGCCAGTTGTGCTATGCCAGTATCTCCTGGAATGCGTGTAATCACTACTTCCGAGAGAATCAAATCAAGTCGTGAAGCTGTTATGGAATTCCTTTTATCAAGTCATCCTCTTGATTGCCCTATTTGTGATCAGGCTGGTGAATGTGATTTGCAAGAACAATCAATGCGTTATGGTGGTGATAGAAGTCGTTATCTTGAACCCAAACGTGCTGTCGAGGATAAAAATATTGGTCCTTTTGTTAAAACCGTCATGAACAGATGTATTCAATGCACTAGATGTGTGCGTTTCGCGAATGAGGTTGCTGGCGCTCCTGAATTTGGTACAACCGGTCGCGGTAATGATCTTCAGATCGGTACATATATCAGCTCAGCTTTACGCACTGAAATGTCTGGAAACATCATTGATTTGTGCCCAGTTGGTGCTCTTACTAGCAAGCCATACGCCTTTAAGGCCCGTCCTTGGGAACTCAAGAAAACTGAATCCATTGATGTTATGGATGCCATCGGTAGCAATATCAGGGTAGACTCTCGTGGAAATGAGGTCATGCGCATCTTGCCAATAACTAATGATGAGGTTAACGAAGAATGGATTAATGACAAAACCAGATTCTCTTATGATGGTTTAAAGAATCAACGTCTGGTCAACCCACTTATCAAAGTTAATGACCGCTTTGTTGCTGCAACTTGGTCCGAAGCCTTACAATTAATTGCCACCAAATTCCAAAACACCTCACCTAACGGAATTTCTGCTATTGCCGGTAATATGGCCGATTCTGAATCACTCGTTGCTTTGAAAGATCTGTTTAATGCCGCTGGATGTGAGAACTTGAAGGTCGATTCCACTAATAACTCTTCTGCTCCTGCATTTGATATTGATATTAGATCTAACTATTTGCTTAATACTACCCTTGTCGGAACTGAACATGCCGATGCTCTCCTCATCATAGGTTCAGATCCTCGTCATGAGGCTTCTATTCTTAACATCAGAATCAGGAAGGCATATCTATACAATAATTTGAATGTAGGACTCATAGGAAATCCTTCCGATTTGACTTACAAATATTCACACATTGGTACTGATCCTTCAGCTATAGATTCCCTGTTGAATGGCTCCCACCCATTCTCTAAAGTTCTTGCAGAAGCTAAGCGCCCAATGATTCTTGTCGGAAGCGCTGTTTCTGAACTTTCTAATGCTGATCAAACCATTTCTAAAATTTCCAAACTTGCATTGAATATTCCAAATCTCATTACTGAAGAATGGAACGGATTCAATGTTCTACAAAACTATGCTAGCAGAACAGCAGCTTATGATATAGGATTTACTCCAAATGTCAATAGCAACGCCGCTGCTTCGGAGTTCGTATACTTGTTGGGTGCAGATGAGCTTGAGGGCGATAGCTCTATCAACTCAGATACCTTTGTTGTTTATCAAGGACACCATGGTGACAAGGGAGCTCATCTAGCTAATGTGATACTTCCTGGCGCTGCTTTCACTGAAAAGGCATCAACTTTTGTTAATGCTGAAGGTCGCTCGCAAGTAACCAGAGCTGCTATCAATCCTCCAGGTAGCTCACGTGAAGACTGGCAGATCATTAGAGCCCTTTCTGAATTTATCGGAATGACTCTCCCATACAACAACATATCAGAATTGAGATCGCGTATGAACGATGTTTCACCCACATTGAACTCTTATGACGATTCATTGACATCCGTTTCTGCAGAATTTGCCAAGCTCGGTTTGAAGAACTTATCATCTAAGACCGGGGATAGTAAATCTAAACCAGCCTCAGAGTTCGTGTACCCCATCAAGAACTTTTACATGACAGATCCAATTAGTAGATCATCCAGCACTATGGCCAAGGCTACTGCTGATTTCGCCTAAGCTTTAAACGTCTGATTTATTTTTATTTTTATTTTTGATTTAATCAAAGTAGCAATTTGACTCTTTTGGACTCAACATTTTAACTTCATTAATATTACCAATTGAAATATTTTGTACTACTTTGTGATTTATGAGACTGGGGAAAAATAGAGTATTAAGCACTAAAAAATTAAATTAATGATAAAGTAAAAGAAAAGAAAAGAGTTGAATTAGTATTCTATTTTACAAAATAACTTAAAACACAGGTATGGAATGGTTGTTTTTTTTTCAAAAATCACTAACTCTTCCCTTGCGCTCCCAATCACCATACCTAGTGGGCTCGGGGCCTTTAGGACCACCAATTTCTCCTGTAGATGGGTTTGTATTGTTTTCAAAAGGCTCGTACTCATGATCCTTCATAGGGATCTTGGTTTCCTGGCTAGAATCAAGCATTTTATTCTCTGAATCGAGCAATTTGCTCTCAATTTTGGCCTGCAGCTTCTTGTCGCCCAACTTGATAGGCTGTTGTTTTTCGAAAGGCATCTTGTTAGAACCATCAGGGGCGGAATTGATTGCGAATACGGATAACAGTCTCTTCGCAGGGGCAATGTGTAGCGCTCTGGATATTTGAATCATACTTTTTTTTTTCTTGAAAAGTTGAGAGGGCTTTAAAGGAAGGTAACTTTTTTTTTTCCAAAGATCTTAATGATTAGGTAAGTATTTGAGTGCAGGTGGGAAGAAGAGATATGGGTGCACAATCTTTTTGTTATTATGGTTCCGATGTAAAATTGATTTACAAACTGATAAGAAGAGCCTTCCCTCCGCGGCTAGGTTTTTGAAAGCCTATGGAAATTGGAATGATTCTTCCGGACACCAAATTCATATTTGGCTATGATTTGCTATAAAAGCAACTGTTTTTATTTATATGAACTGTTGTGGCAGAGGATAAAGCCTATTGGCTCGGAATTTAAATGGAATTCGTTTTTGTTTCGTCTGGAACGTAGGCCTGTTTTTTTTTTTGACTTGGTCTTTCCAGAAGGGGAGAGAAATTTAACAGCTGGGTTCTGTTAATGATACCCATTATTAGAAAATGTAGTACCCCCCCCCCCCCCCCCCCCCCCCCCC
>LSSL01001093.1:0-13333 GCA_001953115.1 Smittium mucronatum
TAATAATAATAATAATAATAATAATAATAATAATAATAATAATAATAATAATAATAATAATAATAATAATAATAATAATAATAATAATAATAATAATAATTAAATTTTTGAGATTTTGAATCAATAAAAGGCAAAAAGCCTTGAAAATAAAATCCTTTTTTTACAATGATAATTTAAATTATATATAAATTTAAAGATAGTTTGATTGATTAATATCATGTCACCAATCAGTTCTTAATTACCAAAAAACATAAGAGTGAAAAAAGGTGATAAATAATCTTGGAGTATATATAATCTATTGGGTAATTTAACTTGATTATATAATGTATAAAACATAAAACAGTTCGAAGCCTGTAGTGAGAAAAATTGGATAATATAGTGGAGTGTATTTCAGTATGTAAAAACGGCAACCTGAGTTTAATTCCCGGTTCAAGATAAATTTTTTGAAAATTTAAAATCATTTTCATTTAACTAAATATATTATGAAAATATTTATAAAAAGTTATAAATGGTTTAAATTATGTTCCTTTTTAGGTCCTCATCTCTTTAAAAATTGATATTTTTTATTAGCAGTCCAAAATTTTCAAAAAATATTTACGGATTTTTCTGATCCGAATTTCCAAAACATCAAAAACATATTTGAAACATCAGAAACGAGTTAAACATCCAATATTTTTTTTTTGTAAAATCTGATATTTAAAATAAGTTTAGCGCTTTGATTATTTTTATTTTTATTATTAATTATCAATAAAAAAGCTTTAAAAATATCCTAGTTTTTTTTTATTTTCAATTCTGACCCAAAACTTTATTTCGATAGAATCTACCAGAATTCCAAAAAATAAAAATAGGTGTGAATATTTGATGATAATGTGAGGATTATTAAATTTTAATAAATCCAATCAGAGATGGTTTAATTCCGCAAAAAATAAAACCCTCAGAAAAAATTAAGCTCTTGACGAGGACTTAAGTCAGACTCTACTATATATAATTAAATAAAAGTTAGATCATAGATCAAGATTTCTTCTAGTAAATTTTTTTGAAAAAATAAACTATGAAGAGAAAATAAGCTATATTCAATTGTATTATGTACCAAGTCTCGTTGTTATTCAGCGTTTATTTTAAAAAATTTTAAAATCGAATTTCGTTAAACTATATTCTTAAAGTCAAAATCTTTAAAGCTTGGAATTATAACATGGAACCAATTTAGTGGATTAAGTGTGCTAAATATTAATAAAAAAAATCAAAGATATATTTGATTTTTTTACTCTTTCTTTTTGTAGAAGAAGAAATAAAAGAAGTTGATAAGAAACATTCAGTTGTCTTAATTTTATATTTTCATTTTATTTTGGGGATTAATAATAAAATATTTTTTTATATTCTGTATTATTTACTAGCTAATTTATCGATTAGATTTACAAAATAATTAGGTCTGATTTTACTCAGCTGTTTTTATTAAAAAAAGTAAAAGAATAATCCATTTTTCTAACATTAGAGTCGGGATTTCGGAAGAAGTATATATATTTTCAAAAATATTTATTTTTTCGAATTAAAAAAGGTTGTAATAAAAAAAATTATAGTATTTAAAACCAAATATAAAGAGTATAATCATCTTTTTAATTTTTAAAAAATATTTTTCTGCCTGGCTTCAGCCCAACTAGGTTACGAGTACTTTTAAATTTAATTCAAAGAAATATGAGAATATCAAATACTTGATCTTTTTTATAAGTATATATCTTTTAAATTTAAAGATTTAGTTTGATTAAACTTAAATTTTAAATAATAAAATATAATATTGGTGTATTGTAAGATAAATATTATTTTTATGTCTTATATTTTCAATTTTAAAAGATAGAAATTATTTTAAAAAATTACTATGTGGAGGTGGCAGAAATATATTTAAAATTAATTATTTGAAGGAACGTAGTGCGAATAATTAAATAACAGCAGATTTAAAAAATCAAAGAGAAAAAGATAACCTAATTAATGGAAAATAATTATTTGATTATTTATAATTTAATTTTTTCATAATTTTAAGGTGTAAAAAGCCATACAGCAATTTCCAAACATAATTTCTAAAAGGCTCTGAATTTTTTATTTAATTTTTTTTGAGTATGCATAACGGATAAGATATTTCAAAGTTTTTATGCTACAATTTCAATAAATTAATGTGTAAAAATAAGTGATTTTACAAAAATTATTATATAGTATTTTATGGTGTGATATGGCGATTAAAACGAACTCTAAAGCTAAATAAATATTTATGAAGCTATTCTTAAGTTAAACGAAATTCTAAACTTTATCCATTGAAAATTTGTGAATATAAAGCTAGATTTATAAAAAATATTAATAGTTATGGGAAATAGAGGCAATGATTTGACAGTTATATTATTTTTATAAACTGTTGTTTCAAAATTATTTAGCTATTAGTACCTGATGAAAAGGGTTCTTATAGATTGGGACAGAAAAAAATAACTTAATTTATAAAAATATAATTAGGTATTTATATTATTGATTCATGAATTTTTTTAGACCCTAAAATCGAATTAAGATAATAATTTATTGTAGTTTATCCAATTTAAGGAGGCTATTAATTTTTTTAGGCTTTAAAATAGAACTTATCATAAATAAAGTAACGAAAAAGTAATAGATGTTTAGAATTTTAAATTTGACTCTGATTATTGAGACATTTTAAAAGTATACGGAAATCAAGACTAAAATAGATATTTACATTTTCTCTAAAAAATAATACAAAATTTTTTTATAATTAAATTTATCTATTATATTTTTCACCATTTAAAGAGAAGATCGCTGTCCCTATAATTAGAAAAAAGTTTCCAAAAAGTGAAAAAGAATCAAAAACAGAATGTATCATATGAAACAATATGATTTTAAAGAGATTCAATAAGGTGAAAATATTCGTGCTTGAGAATATAGTAAATTTTTTTTATAACTTCTTATAATTTAAAAATGATTTTTTATTTTAGTAAGAAGAAAAAATCTGATTATTAATTTATATATTGGTTTAGCCATGCAGACTCGAATGTAATAAAAAATTACCAAAACCATCCTTATAGTTGATAAAAAATTATCTTAATTGTGGTTTCCGTTTACCCAAGTGAATTTTTCATAGTATCCAATCCTGTAATGACGATTTTAACCTTAATTATTGCCCAGATACAGATCTTTGAGATGAAGAATCAGAGATTTAAATCCTTTTGTACCAGCTATATTACAACAATACCTTACAAAATTTTGACCTTTTCATCGATTTTTTGAAAATTTTCTGGAGGGTCAAATACTAATTAATAAACGAAAATTTCATCATGGGGTCTCCTCAAAAATTTTTTTTTTTATAAATTGTTATTTGCACAATAAAAACTTCAAAATGATTTTCTAAGATTTTTTCTTCTTTCACCAAAAATAATTTGAAAAAATGAATATTATGGGGGTTAAAAATTTAATACTGCTTTAACAAATAAAAAGATATTATTTATGCTATTTTTTCAGATAATATTCAAGATTGAAAATATACTAGCAATAATTTCTTCTGAATTTACTAAATTGAAAGTTTAGAAACTCGAAAAAATCCCAAGGAGTTGTGATGTAGAATAGGTCGAAGCCAATACATATAATATTTATTTTATTTTGAAGTTTCAGTACCTAAAATTGGGAAAATTTCCACAAAATTCAAATTTATCTGATAAATTTAATCCAGATTGCTATTCACTGCTAAGACCATATAAATTAAAAATTGATCTTGCTACTTTAGATTTAAATAGAGTGTAATTAAAAACGCGAAATATTTCTTCTTTCGAAGATATTTACCAAAATAAAAAAAAACTTCCAAATGCTCTTATTTTTTCACCACTTTTTAATAAAAGAAAAGCCGACCGAGATGCATGTGTTATTTTTTAGTGATTCCAAAGTGAAAATTTCTAACAAAAAAATCGGGTTTCAAAATTTAAAAAATAAGGATAAATACTAAATTTTCTTACAGAATATAAAAAATAAATATTGGTTTAAGCTTTTTAGACGGTTAAATATTTTTAACATTTTCTAGAATAAATTTTGAATATTATATTAGATAGGATATCTGGAAACATGTACAATAAATTGAATTATAGGTGTAATTATATATCTTTATTGCTGATATGTAATGCTTATCATTTTGAAATTAAAGGGGGTACTTTAAAAATTTAAATTTATCTTGAATTGAATAAAATGATTAATTTTTAGTATTTTTTATAGAAAATTTATAAAATAAAATTTAAAATAAATTATAAAAATACCGAAATATCCCAATTTTTTTCCCAATCAATTTTTTTCATTCACTATAGCAGTTTAATGTCAAATGTATTCGTTAGAAAACAATAAATTATTAACCCAAATTATTATTAAGGAGTAAACTAGATATAAGATATATATAATAATTTTTTAGAAAAAAATCAACTGAATTGAATTTAATAGCCTAGTTTTCATATTTTTTAAATTTAAGGGTATTTTGTTAAGTATTGAGCCTGAATACTAATTCCTTTCCTCAATATTCAAATTATTTTAAAGTATTATATATATTTAATATTTTAATCATTATTTTTTTACGCTTTGTGATGATAAAAATGATTGAAAAAAACTAAAATTTGACAGTTTTTTAAAGTTTTAATTTGACTCATTTTTTTATTAAAATTAAAATTTATGACTATATGACGATTATTTCTTTAAATATTCTATATTATTTTTTATTCAAAAAACTTTAAATTTAAATAGCGGAAATTGCTGTAATATTATTGTCATTTCTAAAATTAATTAAATATATATTTTTTAATATTCTAATTTTGACCTTCAGTAAATAAACTTTCAAAGAATTCGGAAAATCAACATTTTCAGCCTTTTTTTCATAAATTAAGCTAATAAATATCATAAATTTAATTTTTTTTTAGTTTTTATTTTTCTAATAAATTTTTTCTCAAAATTAATACCCCCACCCCCCCAACTCCAATTTTTTGGAAACTCGGTTAATCTGGATAGTAATGTAGCTAATTTCATTCAAAGCAAATAAATATTAATTAGTGGGCAAATTTTTGATATTAAAATTTCCCAAATAAAAAATTCAGTGAACTTTCACCCAATAGCAAAAATAAAATAAGAAATCAATTACTAAAATTGTTATATATATATTTTTACCTTTATTAAGTAAAAAAAATATATCTTGGATTTTTCATGAAAAAAAATGATTGATAAAATATCATCTTCAATAAGAATCCAATATTTATTCTTTGAAGATAAAGGTGGGAAATTTCAACTTAAATAAAAAAATACGATATACGTCTTATACTAAAAAAAAATATCATTAGTGATAACATTTATATCATTAAACTATAACGATTTTAAATTATTAGAATATGATAATTTGATTTAAAAATATATTTTAATATAAGATTTTCTAATAAATATTGAATTTTTTTTTAAAATTTCAATAAATTCGCCTTAAAAAAATTTTTTAATGAAATTAGTTTTTTTTTAACCAACTAAAAAAAATATAATACTTATTCCATAATTTTTTTTTAATATAAAAATTCAATGGGTTCAATTGATTTTAATGGGTAAAGTTTGAAATTCGGAAAAAATATTAGAATTAGAATTATATAAATTTTTAAAATCTAGAAATGAAAAGTAGGCAATGTTAATAATAAATTACTATTAATTCATCTAAAATATAAAATAAAATATTTAATTTTTGAAGATTACAACAGAAAAGATAAAGGATATATCAATTCATAAAATTTATTACTTCAAAAAGCGAATTTACTTATTAATAAAAAATTTTCTATCAAAAATTTTGAATCAGGTTTATCAGTTTTGAGATATTTAAACCACAATTATATTAATATAATGGAGATATAAACTCCTGCTAAGTGAAAGTCTTCGAAATAGGTTTCTAATTTTTGGAATATATCAAATAGACATATGTATTTAAGGATTATTATTAAAATTTTTATTCCTACTAAACTTATTGATTTTCATTGATTTTTATGTGAAAGTCACGGGTAAACTAAATGTCATGAGTGGAGCTTTCTATAACCTTCTAGAATGTTCCGGAATATTCAGATATCATTGGCAGAAATGTTCTAGAATGTTATGAAACGTTCTAGAACATTTCCGAGAAATATTATCGATTTTAATTGTTCTTACGTAATAATTTTACGTATTCACATTTTTAAACATCGATAAAGATTTATTTTGATTACTAATCAAGTTTGATTAGTAATCAAATAGATATTTTTCTATAGCTTTCTTTTTAGTTTATTCCACAGTTTTTCTTTGAAGTTTATGACCTAAAACCAAGCAACGGGAAAAGTATAAAAAGGTTACGTTTTTCCTGTCTTGAATTCGACATCTAGTATCTTGTATACTTTCTAATAAGTAATAAATAAATATCTTTATAGTAAATATAGCTTTGACTTCACTTACCTTGCACTCTTATAACCCAGATCTTGACACTAAATTTACGGGGGGGGGTTTAAATTTTTATCTTTTATCTTCAATTAATGTTATCGATGTCAATATTGAGAGCTTATCTTACAATTTTTTTGATTTTAATGGATATATAGCTTCATATTCGTGATTCAAATATAGAATATATCTAGAATAATTTTTTTTGGGATTTTTCGGTGCGAATTCTAAAGGTAAATTTATATTTATATTTTTAAATTAAATAATAAAGAGATCGCTTTTATATACGATTTTTAATCTTATTAGTTTAAAATTGAATTTCTCAGCTAGTTTTTAAGATATTTATTTAAGACGCGCCAACACAATTTTTTTTTTCCACACTTATAGATTTAATTATTATTGAACTTTTTTATAGCAATTTATAATCTTTTTTTGTATCCAATAAACTTATAATAACCAAATTAACAGAATATTATCATTTTTTTTTGGGAAAAGCATAATTACTTGGTTTCAGTTTTGTTATATTGAAACTTAAGATTTACTAACTAAAACCCAGAATTTTTTTTGTAGAAAATAGTTAAAAAAAATTAATTCAGAAAATGTCTTATAAATTTTTAGTAAAGATTTGAAATTTAAGCTATTAAATATCGAATAAAAATTAAGGCCCAAAGTTAATTGAATTATTAATCAATTTTTCAAATAATGTTGCAAATTTTTTTTCACTGAGTATCTTTAAATTATTTTAAATGATTTAAAATAATTTTTTAGATTATTTTTTGGCAATTTTAAAATATTTTTCAGAAATTTTGAGTCTGAAATTAGCTATTTTAAATTTTATCGATTCATAATCATTTTTAAATGGCTCAAAAAAATGATAATTAATTTATTAGTGATCTTATTTTGGCTTCAGAGTCGTATAATACCACGAAATAATAAAAAATAATAAAAAACAATAAAAGTAATATCAAAATAAATTTGTAAAAAAATCTTTTTTATCTTTAAATCGATAGTTTGTATCAGATTAAGGGAGATCATAATATCTTACATCTTTCAACAGAATAAAATGTTTATCCAGTGAGTTCAAAGTTAAAATCACTTATTTTTTCTTGAAATTCAATGGATTAATTAAAATTAAAGACGGTGGACCGAAAAATCGGCGGAAAATGAAACTGGATAAATCTTCAGCTGCTGTACCCTGACCTGAAAATTGGCCTCCAGGACATTGGGAAAATGAGAATGGGGACATTCCGGACCGTCCAGCGACGATCAAATATGAAATTTTTAGATGAAAGATTTTAAAAAAAATGCCCCTTCTGCAAAATCGATGTGCCCAAAACTGTCGATCACATCTTATTAAATTGCTCCCGATGGGGCATACAGCAAAATGAGACGATCGGCCGGTTCATACCAGCACCGATCCGCTCAAACATAAAAAATAAACTTTCTAATTTCAATGAATCCCGGTTGGGGATGGTTGTAAAACTACTTGGGGGGGAGTCTAAACATAATTTAAGTCAGCTCCAAGCTGACACCACTGATCATAAATTTGTGCTGGAAACAGCCAAATTTCTGATTGGAATCCAAGTGCCACGAAAACTTAAGTTCCAGAGTATAAGTGATTCACCAGCCCCATTGAACCAATGCCCTCGAGGTATGGAGCTGCTAGAGCGGCAGAGGGGAGTTGGGTGAATTTTTTTAAATTAGTTTTTATAACTTTTTATTAACTTAAAAATAAATTTTCCGTAAAAAAAAATAAAATAAAAATAAAAATAAAATTGATTTATTCACATCAGTTCCTGACGGTTATCCTTTTATAATTCAAGCCCATTTATTGAAAATTTAAATTTAAAAACATGAAATAATAAATATTTAAACATTTTTTAAATATTTATTTTTTTATCAAAATTTAAAAGTTTAAAACTTTATCAAGTTTGTAATTCTTCAAAATTCCAAAACCAAATTTCTACTCTTTTGTTTCTCATCTTTAATAAGTTTTAGATTTTTTTTTACGATATGTATATTTTACCCTTTTATTTTAAAATGAATATATTAAATTATATTTATAAGAATTTTTTTAATAAATGCGGAGATTTCTTATGATGCAACGCAAATCCAATCATAAATAATAATACTGGTTCCATAAAAATGTTAATTATTTTTGGATATTTATGTGTTAGATATTTTTTTTTTAATGGAAGTATCTACTATCTTTGAATTTTCACACATAAATAATGTTACCGAGGCGTATATTAAAATCAAAATGTATTTGAGATTAAGATTAGATATACTTATATAAAAATTATGAATCGAAGCAGAATTTAAATCAATTTTTTAGAAATATATTTTGAAAATTTTAAATCTGTTCCTCCGCATTGAAAAAACTTGGTTTAAAATGGAAAAATTTCAAGAATTTTTATAGAAATAAATGGGTTTCAACTGTTTTTACTAAGTGCATGAATAGTAAACCAAAACCTACAAAGGAATGATTGGCATATATATATATATATAATATAAATCAATTTTGTTGATTTTTTAAAGCGAATTACATTATTTTTTCTCCAAATTTTAATTTTTTTATTCAGGTTAATCAAATCAAAGAAAATCCCAGTTTCATTAGATAAATTTTTTTTCTATGCTTTCCATGATTATTATAATAGGATATTGGACCTTGTATAAAATTTAGCAAGAAATTTAATTTAATTTATATCTGTTATAAATATAACAATATATATTAGTTATCGTTTTTTTATTATATTCCTAAAATATACATAGAAATAAAACATAATTTAGCAAAGAGTTATAACAAATAATTTTAAAGAAAAGTGTCTAAAATAAATAAATTGAGTAAAAACATGATTATATGTATGTATTAATTTTGGAACCCAATCCGAAAAATTGTTCAATCTAAATTCATTCGTTCATTATTTACCGATTTTCCTGAAATTTTTAATTAATTTTTATCTGTAAAAATATTAAAAAAGATCCTGCTTAATACTAAATAAGGTTAAAAAATTATATATTTAGAATCTTGAATTTATTTAATTTATCTTAAACCAATTTAATACCGTCAAAGAATATCATGAAAAAAAATCAAAGTAATAATATATTCTTCGGGAAAAAATATTATTTGTTTTTTGCTTTGATTTTAGAATAAAGATTATTTAAAGTCCAATTTAAAAAAATTACATAGATTAAATAAAATTCATCCTTAGAATATTTCTTAGAAAAAATATATCTAAAAATTAGTTAAAAAAAAATTCAGATAAATTTAAAAGCCAAAGGTCAGGGGTTCATAAAGATACACTTAAAAACGGTTTTTACTAAAATCAAATTATTTTATAACATATGTATCGATTTTTCTAACTTATTTTGATTGAGAGATATATATAGTTCTATTTACACAAACTTTAATTCTCATCAAATTGAAAAAAATCTGGAAAGAGATGCGAATGTTAAAAAAAAGGTGCTATTTTCTCAATTTTTTAGGGTAAAATGGATTATAAACAAAAATAGCATATAAAATATAAATTCAAAAATTTTATTCTTTTTTTTGAAATATTAATTTAGGTAGATCGAAAGTGAGTTGATTTTTTTCAAATTAATCATAAAAATTAAAAAAAACGATTTTTGAAACAAAAAAAAAAATCTAAATTCCAAATACTACAGTTTAAAATATTAAAAAGAGGTGAGTGATTTCAATTTATCAAGACATATATATATATATTAAAAATTTAAGTAGTATATAGTTACTAATTACACAATGATTAATAATAATATTTAAATTGATATTGATTAAAAAATGCTACTCGAAATAAATCGAATTTGAAATAAGTTTATAAAAATATTGTTTAATTTGAATTTTTTCTTTTACATATTTAATATTTTTTTTCTTTAAAAAAATTTAAAAAATAAAAATTTTAATATTTTTTTGATACTATTAAGGATCTATAAAAAATATCTTAGATTTTTATTGACAATACTTCAAATAATTAAACAAATAATGAAAGATAGTTATGATAATTAAAGTGCGTTTAAAAGAATTTAACATAAGAAAATCACTACTAATTAATTGAATTTATCTTTTTAAAAGATGTATATTTTAAATTTAAACAAAGAGAAATAGCCATATCTTGCCCCCTCTTTATAATTATTTAAGTTCAAATTTTAGGCTTAATATCCAAAATTGATTTTATAGAATTTAAAATTTTTTTTTTTCAAAGGATGAGGTGATTTTTAAGGAATAAACATTATTTTATTATTAATATAAAAACTAAATATTTCACACTTTATAAAAAAATAGTTAAAAATATCCATATAAAAAATTAGTTGTCGATATAAAAAATGATGAAATTTCAAGCAAATATATAATCATACACAGAAAACAAAATAAGTAATAAAAATATCAAAAAATTAATAATTCATATTAAGTTTTTTTAATTATATTTATTGGTTATTTTTTAAATTAAAATAGAAAATTTTCTAAATTAGAAAACTGAAGAGGTTTATGTTGAAAAAAACCATTTAATGCATTGAGCTTCTGGAGCAGCAGAGGGGATTTTGGAGAAATTTATTTGAAACTTTTTTACTTTTTTTAATTTTTTTAAATTAATTTTTTGAATTTTTTATTGAATTGAAAATAAATTTCCCATAAAAAAAAACTGTGAAGGTTTTTATGGAAACTCAAATTTATAAAAAATCTATGAAAAATAAAATTTCAACCAAATATGTCTTGTTAAAAAACAATATACTATTTATGAGTAAATTTTCCATATTATTAATAAAAATCAAAATATTACCAAGATAAATTATGGAAAAATATTAATAAGTTAAATATCTAAAAAATTTTCAAGATTTATTTTATAAAAAAAATACAAGTACCCGTATTTTCGGAGGTTTTAAAAATAAAAGTAAAAAATTCATTCGTGTTTTGATCTTTTATATTTAAATAAAAAAATTAAGGGGTTTCATAAAAGTTAAATTTTTTTCTGTTTTGATTTTAAAATCTACAGCTTTTTTTATTTAATATATAAGTTTTTTTATATTAGGAGTAGTCGTGGTTCTCTCAAAATAAATAGCCAAATTAAAAAGAATTAAGCAAGATAGCTGATTTTTTTCTTAAACCTTATTTCTGATTTATTTTTTTGTATTAAGAGGCATATTTAACATTTAAATAGGGAATAAAAGACCTTAAAGACTAATCGAAATATTTAAAAAAAAATCTAATTAAAGAATTTAAAAACATCTTTTTTTGAATAGTATCATCTTTT
The DNA here is from genome assembly GCA_001953115.1 of Smittium mucronatum. Taxonomy (NCBI): domain Eukaryota; kingdom Fungi; phylum Kickxellomycota; class Harpellomycetes; order Harpellales; family Legeriomycetaceae; genus Smittium; species Smittium mucronatum. Next base: position 11,718 of record LSSL01001093.1, read on the forward strand.
TACATGTTATTTGGACTTATATTCAGGATATTATATAAATGTGGGTGGCGTTTAAGGTGTATTTATTGGTGTAATCATCTCCAATCAGGTGTAATAAGATAAGGAAAATCTCATGAATATTCAATTCGCAAGCTTTAACCAATTTCTAAAACTAGGCTACGATATATATATAATCACTTCAATTTCCAAAATTTTTTACTCATATTGTGATTTAAAAATAGTGAAAGTTTTGTGAATTATATTTGTTTTTGCATTCTATTAGCAGTCAAGATGAAACTTCTGTAATTTTATTATAATAATATTTTTAAAAGATTAGAATAAAATTTAAAAAAATAAAGGCTCTCATTTAATTTATCCCTTTTAAAAAAAACCTAATGAGATTATGCAAAAATTAGTTATTGATTAATGAAATGTCAAATAAGATATATTAAAAAATTTATATATGAATGGGTAATATTTTGATGTTTCCATTTAATTTTTTTGGAATTTGTATATAAATATATTTTATAATATTTTTAATTTTTTTTTATTGGCCAACTAATTTTATTACAAATGATTTTTACTTACAAAATTAACAAATTAAACATGATATATATATGTTTTTTTATAATTAAATTCAATAATAAAATATCTTTAAGATATTATGTTATATATAAGTGGTATCAAAATAATTAATGAATTAAATATATTTAAAATAAGATGTAAATTAAGAGGAAGATGGGTATTTTTAAATTTTTTCTTTTACTTACGAAATAAAATGAATTTAAAAAAGAAATTTATCAATAAATATTTATATTTACAATTTTTTGATTTTGAATCCTGATTGAGGGTATTAAGAGTTAAAAAATAAGTATGATAAACTTAAAATAAATAATATACTGTGATTAAAGCAAAATAAAATCCAAAATAACTAACAAACCAATTTTAGTGGTTTTAAAATACCACATTTTAATTTTTTTTAAATATATTTTGCATAGAAAAAAAGAATATCTATTGGTTGAATTTCAAAAAAAATTAAATCAGGAGAAAAAAAACGATATAAAATATGATACTTAATGAGTTAGATTTTTTAAATTTCCATTTTGCACCATTAAAAATATTTGGAGTATTCTTTTTATAAAGAAAATATGAGTCTTTATACAAAAATAAACTTTGAACCGGAAAATGTTCAGTATTAATTCTCATTTAGCAAAAAAAAAGAATCAAAAAATAGTTTATTTTAAACTAATTAATGCAATTTTTTTTTTTTGTTTTTAATAAAAAAATTATTAAAAAGATTTTAAAAATGAATATAATAAATACCAAAAGATAAAAATTATCGAAAATTTTTATTATAATAAAATAATATTCAAAAGTTTAATTGACTAAAAATTTTTTTTGGTAAATAAATAAATTTGAATAAAACAAAAAAATCAATGATTAAATTCATTTTTTTCCATTTCATAAATAATATACCCCTAAGAGTGAAATACCTTGCCGTGGTTTAGGGGCTTAATAGTGTAATTTTTGAAGTACACTAGACTAAAATTTCACGCAGCGTTGTACTATTCTTGGTTGGGAGTAGTGGAGACAGCGCACAGCGTTGCACTATTCTTGGTTAGGAGTAGTGGAGACGA
>LSSL01001093.1:13827-27967 GCA_001953115.1 Smittium mucronatum
GAAGTACACTAGACTAAAATTTCACGCAGCGTTGCACTATTCTTGGTTAGGAGTAGTGGAGACGACGCACAGCGATTCGGAGGACAGCAATTCCAGAGGAGGACCATCTCGAAACAGAAGAAACCTATCGTTTAGCACAGCTGAGACATAGTCTAGTGCACAAGTCCAGCGTTCAACAGTCAGACGGATCTCAGCGTCTAACAGCTATTTGTAGGAAAGCCATATCGACCAAACCCACGTTTGGGTAGGAGCCTTATTTTATTAATCCTGTTAGAAGTAGGCTCTGAATAGGAGCTCAATAGCTTCAACGAACTGTTGTTCATTGACAAAGAGCTTAATTCATGACTGCACGTAACCTCAGTCATCCAGCCTAATTGAAGCAATGCCAGGGAGGGGGGTCTTTCGGTTAGTAGATTGAACCCTTTTCCCATAGGTACGCAACCAGTAGTCCGGCAGAAGAGCTTATTTTAGTTAGGGTAATAGTCTTTTCTATACGTCTTTTTCTTTTTTTCAAAATTTTTCAGTATAGTTTTTAATGACGTTATCTTACAATAAAATTCCGTGATACAAAAATAAAAAAAATTCATACATAATATATTTATAAAAAAAATATTTCAATATAAATAAGGCGATTAAGAAAAAAATTAAAGTATTTCGCTAATTGTATATAAAAAATGCGTAGCGAATAAAGTTTTTCTAGTTATAAATAATTAAATATGTCTCTTTAAATAAATAAAATTTCGAAATTATAGGTTTAAAGATAAAAAATAAATTAAATAAGTTATCAAGGTAAAAAAACATTTTAAAAAAAAAATAATGTAATTAACTAATAAATTTTTTTCTCAAGCTATTTTTTTTTAAAAAAACCAATGAGATAGATGAAATTTAAAGAAATTTGTTAAATTTTAAATCCATAATAAAATTATTACCAAAGGTTATTGTGTAAGTTAAATTTTATTATTGATAAATTTTATAGATTTATAAACTTTAAGAATATTTATCTTTGTATTTTTAATTCATTTTAAATCCGCAGTTTCAATTATTTATAATTAATTAATTTGATATTCCCCAAATATACTAATTTATCAATTAAATTTTTGAAAATTTAAAGATAAGAATATTTAGAGGATTAAATGTTAAATATTAATCAAACATAATTACAAAAAATAAAATAAAAAAAATCTATATCTCATTTCTTTTTAACATCCTTTAAAATGAATTTTTCATGTATTTTTTTTGGTTTTTATCAAAAAAGAAATATAATATAACGTTTTTTAAACCAAAAAGTGAAATTAATTGGTTTATTTTTAAATAAAAATACAAAGGAAAAATATTTAATTTTTCTAATGGCAATTATTAATAGAATAAATTAAACGAAATTAGCGTCAGTTTTTTTTTCATAAATAACAATAATTTTTTTTGCGAAGAGTTTATTTCAAATTGTAAAAAATATATCAAAAAAAATTAGATTTTTTTCTTAAAACCCCCCCCCCCCCCAAAATATTTAACACAACTTCTTTCTACCATATTGGAAGCTCCAATATTCTCGGTAGTAGGTCCATAAATTTTTTATTATTTTTTTGTAAGATATGAAAATAAAAATAAAAATTAATTAGTAGATAATTTAATAATTGAGTTTTCTAGTAAATTTGCGTTTTTATTTAAATTCATTTTTTATGTTAAAATTTATTTAAAAGTTTTAATTCTAATTTTATTAGTTTTTTTTTGATTCTAGGAATAATTTTTAACTTTATTAATATTATTTTGGGAATTTTAACAGTTTTTGATTTGATTTTTTACATAATAACATATTTTATTTAATATATTTAAGAATAGGCATAGATATAAATATATACATTAATTTTTTTAAAATTTATATAAAATTTCAATAATTTTCTAATAAATAAACCCGAATAAAATCTGATATATGTTTTTTTGAACTTTAAGGTTTATTTTTTTTGAGTTATTTTAGATTTTGTGATAAATTTGCAAATATGTTGTATTTTAGAAAAAGATAGGATTTGAAAATGTGTATTTTTAATTCGATAACCAGGAGCAGGAGAGGATCCCAATTAAAAAGATTAGGATAAGGAAAAAAAAGATTACATCAAATTGAAAATTTATCTATGAGAACAGCCTAGAGGATAAGATAAGTGAGTAAAATGAGGATGAGAAATGAGAAATGTTAATAATTAGTAATGAACTAGGAAAATAATAATATTATTTAATTTTTGGATCATGAATTTTAATTGGTTAAAATTAATTAAAATTAAAAGTTTTGATGTTTTTATTTAATTAAATTTAAGAACTTTAATAAGTATATTTAAAAACGGTTCCAAAATATAATTTATGAATATTTTTTGATGAGTTGAGAGTGAAATTTTATCTAAGGTATTTATATAATATTTATGTTTAACTGAAAAATGGAAAGATGAGTGGTTTATAAAATATTAAAATTTCATAATTATTATAAAAAGTAATGATATTAAAGTTTTTTATTTATATTTCAAACTTTGAAATAGTGGTTTTTTAATTATTATGAAAAAATACTATAAGGTAATATATAATTATGAATTTTTTTTAATGATTTGTGTTATAAATAGATTAAACATTTATCCTTTTAAAATAAATAAAGTTTTTATGTTCGTTTTCATCTTTGCAAGCAATTACTTTTGGTCTCATAGTTTTATCGGTTTATATTTTTTCATGAGATTTTTATGATTTGCTAAGTTTTTCTTTTTTCCATAAATAATTTCATTCTTATCGAGGCTCTTGTGGGCAATTTTTCTAATTATTATTCTTAAGAATTTTTAAGTTGAAGTTTGATTTAATTCCTTTTAAAATATTTTCTAATGTTATTTCGGTAAATACTTACTAATTAATCCTTCAATAATTTTAGGCAAGGGCTTTAGAGAGACATTTTAAAGATTACTTCTATGATTTATCACAAAATTTTAATTATAATTTCAACACTAGAAATCTTTTAACAGAAATTTTATTCAGCCAATATAATTTAATTTATTACCAATCAGTATAAAAATTTTCATATCAAATAATCGGAGCTTGAATCTGCTATTTCGAGTATTTCTCTCGATAGAAGCATTTAATTTTATAAATTTTTATTGAATAAGCTTTAATAAAATGTATTATTTACCCATTTTTCTAATAATATGTAGTTTTATAATAGCATATTCAAGTTATTTTTAAAATATTAGGACGCAATAAACAATGGTTTTTGATCTCAATTGAATAATTAAACATAAAAATATAAATAAGGAATATGCTAAACAGATTCAAGTTTATTTTAAAACATTAAATTTCCAAAAATTATTTTTTAATTCATGAAAATTATAGATAATCAGAAGAAACAGATATTAAAATTACAAAATAGTTAAAAAAAGGCAAGTGACTCATAATATAGTCATATTTCACTTCCAGAAAAACCACTCGGACAATACTCTTAAAAGCAGAAGTGAGGGAAATGGTTCATAAATAGAGCATAGGATGAAAATTTTACACATTAATAAAATAAAATTTTTTTGGAGAGTTTTTAGAAAAATTGATTTAAAGGTTTATATTAGATCGAAAGATTGCTCATAGCGCCTTTCCTTCTTAGAATACTGTTAATTTATATTAAAAGATTTTCTAGAACTAAAATATAGGTGTGTTTATATTTTTTAACAGTGAAATTAGTAGTGTGCATAAATTATTAGAAATAGAATTATTTGTGATTTGACTTATAATTTTTTTTTTTTTCAAATTGAAAGAATACAAAAAAAGAGCTAATAATAAGATCAAAAAATATTTATTAGAGGGAAAACAAAAATTCTTTTTATTTGAAAATTTCAAAAATTTACAATGAAATGAATTTTAATATTACTATAAAAAGCTAATAATAATTTTCTACAAGTTTCCAACCAAATAATAAGTTTAAAAAGAAAAGACATATGAAAAATACAAGTTATTTAGGATCTTAAATGATTTTGAAAAACTAATAAAAAATCGTTTTTTTCCTTAATATAACGATATTAAAGAAAAAATTCTTTAATTTTATCCTAAAATAAGCATAAGAATATTTATAATGGCTTTTGAAAGACAAAAAACCGAATTACACTAAAAATATATTATTTTTTTAACAAAAATTATAAATTCATTTCCCAAAAATTGAAATTTAATTTAATTCAATAAAATTACACCCATGGTAAAAAAATTAAATTGATGAAATTTTAAAATAATAAACACAAAAAATAACTCATAATATTGAATTATCACCTTAAATAGTATTTAACAGAAAAAAAAATACGGCTTTTAGTAATGAAAATCCAAAAAAGGAATCGATTTTGGAAATTAAACTTTCAATCATTAAAATAAAAATAATTTATGTAACAAATATTTTAAGGACGTAAAGAGTACCCCCCCCCCCCAAACCCACTTTTAAGGGTTTAATTAATTCGATAAATTTTTATATTGAAAAAATTGGTGTTTAACTCTTATTTAAAACCAATGAATATAATTTAATTCTGATTTTAGTATCTGATTTTACAAAAAAATTTATACTAATTTTCTTTAATAGAAAATTTTGTTTTTTTCAATTTGAAATTTAGATAAAAATGTGGGAAAATAAGAAATTTAAAAATACCACACTCTATAGAAAAAAAATCATTAAATAGATTCCTTCTATTTCAGTTATTATTTAATGGAGATTTTATATCAATTATGAGAATATAGCAATAAAAAACTCCAATTAAAAAGATACGCCCAAATTTATGAATAAATCTCATTATTTTTTTTTACTTAGCTGTTAAGTTATAAAAGTCTTATTAACTAATTATTGTTTCCAAAATAAAATACCATCAGATTTCTAAATTTATTGGTCGAATAATTTTATACGATTGATATAATATTTATATACCGATTATTAAAGTTTCATATATTTTTTAGCCGAAATAGCTGATCTATTTATTGATAGGTGGTTTTATATTGAAATAAATTAACATAAATATGAATTCACACTTAATTTCTTGAAAATAACTCTATTCATATATTTATCCAATTAGGTTAATGTAAATATTTGAATCACTTTATCTCTTTAAAACAAAATTCTAATTATGTTTTGTCTGTTGAAATATCAAAATTTAATTGCTTTATTTTTTTAAATTCATCCAATAATGAGTAGGTATTATTAATACAGTCTCAAAAATGATCGAAATCCGAAAAAAAATTTATTATTGCAAGCCCTGAAACGGTTGATATTTTTTTGGATACGAAATTAAACTACATTATTATCACAGAATTTTATTATTTTCCGTTGAATTTTTAATAAAATCGGCCCAATTAGATATAATTAAATATATATTTAATTTATAAAAAAATTGAATGTCATCTTTTAGTGCTCCAGGCTTTGAAAGTGATAAAAAATAAAAAATTGTCCAAATTTATTTAAATATCTAACCTTCCTAAACCAAAATCTTCGCCTCATTCATATTTGTGTAAATTATAAATTAAAGTATACTCATTTTCTTGATTTATCTAATTATGTATAAATAATATTAATCTTTTGATAGAATTGAGCTAAAAGTGAAAGCCATGTTTTTTACCATCAACCCTAAAAGTATAAAGAATCAAAGTTATTAAAATAATATTCAATTATACCTATAAATAGTTCAAAAATTTTCAAAACTATTATTTGAATCTACCAATTACATAATAAAAAATATATACGGTATTTTTAGTTCTGGAAAGACTTTAACAATTGTATATTAGATATTAACCAAAAAAATATAAAAAAAATAATTTAAACAGCTAATGAAAGCTCAAAAATAATATATATATATAATAATAATACAATCAAAAACTTATTTCTTCCATTAGCGAATAATTGGATGTATTAATCAATGATGTAAATTTATCTGAAATTCCTCGGGGTTTAAAAATATATTATGTTAATTTTAAATTAGTCGAAGTTAATCTTTACAGAAATCACAACAAGAAATCGTGACCAATTTAAAAAAAAGTTTTATTATTATTAAAAAAATAGTTTATATTGAAAAAAAATTCTTTAAATCAAGAGTAAATACTTGTTAAATGAATTATTATCGATTTAAAAATATAAAGGGTTAAGTTTTTTTAAATTTGCGGTTAATATCGTTATATTTTTGCAATTGCGATAAGATCTCTAACATCAGAAGTTTTTCTTTTTACACTAAGAATTTCAGAAAATATAGACGGTAGCAAAAAAATTAAATTAATTATGAAATAGCTTAGTTTTTTTCAAAGCTAGTTTCTTGTTTTTTTTTTTCAAATTTTTTATATGAATTAACTCCAGAAAATTAATTTAAGCCAACAAATTTTAATAATACTTTTAAATATCCAACAACCAGAATTACTACATCTCTTTTTGAGAAAAAAATTTAACTTAAAAAAGCTGACGAACTTTTAGCCACAATTAACTCAAGATTATATCCAAAAGCAAATTATACAGTAAAAATAACTTTTAAAAATTTAAAACACATCTATAAAGCATAGCTAATATATTAAAAATCAAAGAATAATAATTAAATATTTTTTTTCAGGTAAATTATATTCCCGAATATTTTTAACTTATATCAGTTTAGTATATGGTTGTGAAATAGTTTTATCAAATTTAGGTAAAATTTCTATTCCGCTTATTAAGCTCTTCGAAATTGTGAAAAATACCTATTCTAATAATTTTCCAAAACACAATTTATTAATATAGAAAATTTCGAATATTTTTGAAATAAAGATTAAATTGGATAGCTTTTTGATGCAAAATTTATCTCTCTAGAGTAATAAAATATTATTTAAAAAAAACATTGAATCATTAAAATTCAAATAATATTAAGAAATACCTAATATTTACATAATTTAACAAATTTTTTATTTAAAAATTTCAGAATCTATTTAATGATACTAGAAAAATAAATTTTTATTTTATTTTATTCACAAAATCAATTAAATTTTGAAGAATTCGAAACTATCAAAAGTATTTAATGTCCCAATAGAAAATTCACTGTTATTTTTTATCAAAAAAAAAATTTCTAGAAATATTTTATTGATAACTTGTTAATTTACGGTCATCAGAATCGAATATATCCTCGTTATATTTTTATAATAGAATATTTTATCGTTATAGTATTTATGATATAAGCGAAAAAAGTTTTAAATTCAAATTAGTGATTTCTGAAAAATAATTGATTAAAATTTCATTTTTTGGGGCTATTTCTATAGTAAATAGAAGGTAATGTTGAGAGATAAAAAAATATATTTGAAGGAAAAATAATAATTCACATGTTTTTATTTAAATGGAAGATTATTTTTGAATCAATATTTTTTTCACCAAAGAACCAAAAGCCAAATAAGTATTTTAGTTTTTTTGGATGAATAATATTTCTTTCATCTAATTAATTTTAAGTCTTAACTATCAATATTTAGGATTCTCGCTTTAATACCAATAAATTGAACTGATTTAATTAATTTGATTTATTCGAAAAAATAATTAAGTTTAATTTTATTAATTTTTAAATTCCCTAATTAGACAGGTAGTAAAAATTTAATTTTAAAGCGTCTGATTTCAAAGATAATCTCCCAATTTAAATATTTTTATTTTGGTAATAAGTAATAGATGATTATCTTTACGTAGATAGCAATTTAAATAGAAATAAAATAATTAGATTATTATAAAAGATGCTGTTTCATTCTGAAAAATTAGAGGATAGCAGAAAAATTCAACTAATTTGAATTTTTTCCCGAGGTTCTCATTATTAATACACATTAAAATAAACTAAAACATCCGATATAGCTCAAAATACTTTTATTTTTTTTTCAATCTTCGAACTTGGAAATCTATTAGGAATAATAATTTATTTTATCAAAATAGGAACTAGAAAAAAATATAAATAAAATTAATTTCAAATAATTAATCAAAAAATCACAGTGATATTTTTTATTATATTTTAATATCTTATAAAATTTATAACATGCAAAAAAAATACTATTTATATGAAATTAAAAAATATCACCTTATGAAAATTATAATTTTAATGAAATTAAAAAAATTTACTTTGAAAATACATTTATTGAAAAAAGATGTAATGAAACCCCCTTCCTAAAAAACTACTACGCATATTTATTTATTTTCATTGGTTAAGAACTATTTTTATTTATCTATAAAAAATAGTTATAAAATATGTATTAAAAATTCGTATTTTTACTCAAAAGGATAAAAATATTATTTTTCATGCAAAACTGATGTGGATAAATATAGTATAGGTTTACATGTAAAAGATTAATGGTTAAACTTTTATAAACGAAATTTCAAAAATATTAAAATTAAATATTAATGAAAGTAAATTATAAAAAAATTAATATTAATACAATATTTTATTTCTAAACCACTGTATTAGGCGAAATGGGTAGTGCGGTGGTAAAAGAAAATACAATATTAAAAAATCAATTGATAATAGTTTAATATAATAACTTTTGTTTTATTTTCAGCAAATAATTTCTTGAAAATAAACTATAATGATTTTTTGGTTATAGATTTTTTAATGTCAAATTAAAAAAAATAATATAAAAAATCGCGGTTTTCATGATATATATCACTATAAGATTGGGTTAGTTATTATTTTCTATAAAATTAAATTTTTTTTCTCATATCTATAAAATTTATGCACATTTTTGTGAATAGTTCTTTTTCAACTACACATATATTCAGCAAATAAATTTCTTTTATGTTTTTACTTAATTTAATATAAATTCTAAAAAAATTTCTTAAAGCAAATTTAGATTAAAATTTTATACTTGTATATCTAAATTTTCCTAGTTTTAAACTAAATTTTGAAAAAATCCAATATTTAATTTATTTAAGAATCACTATAAATACTTCTTTTTTAATTTTATGCAATTATTTTTATATTTAACTAGATATTATCACACATATCAGTGCTATTTTTACAAGTCGGATTTAGAAGATTAAATCATTATTAAAAAAGAAAATTACGAAATAAAAAAAGTTTTAAACAAGCTTCTAAAAAACGATGGAAATCCGATCAATAAAAATTTAATTTATAGATACATTAAACATTCTACATAAGAATTACCTAAAATATAAATGAGAAATGGATGACTTATAGGTGAGTGTGATAAATAGAAGACATTAGATAGGTTATTTTAAGATTAATTTTTATCTTAGTTTACATGATTGATATTTTTTTAACTAACTGGCAATATTCTATAAATTCTATTTATAAAATATAATTATAACAGAAAAAATGGACAGAGTTGTAAAAAAAAGGGTTTTTTGAAGATTTTTATCTAATTTTTGGTCCTTTTTTTAAAAATTTTATATTAGAAAAATATCACTTGGATCGATAAATTAATTTATAAAATTTCTTGATTAATACCAAAATAACTTTCATTCAATTATTTTTTATAAATAAGAAAGTTAGTCCAAAATAAAGTATAGTAAAAATTTAATTATATAAACTATCGATCTGATTAGTATCTTATTTGAAGATAAAACTGAATCATAATAAATTTCAAAGCTTAATGATGTGAAGCTAATTAAGATCTCTCAAAAAAAAGTGTATATTATTGTCATTGCAGTTAAAAAATGATCTTTAATATCAAAATTTGTTAAATTTTACATAAGTAATTTGATTGAATGGTTTTTTTACACAAAATCTGAAAATTATAGATGGAACCTGGAAATTTCTGCAAATTACGGAAAATATGCACAGACCCTATTTCTCGCTAGTCATTTATGCCTGCATGTTTTGAAAAATTTCCACAACAAAATATTTCTAGGATTTATTGGGCAGTTTTTTTGATTTATTTATATATTCAATGTTCAGAAAAACGGTCTTATATTTTTTATTCTATTTTGGTACCTGAGAATATTATGAAGTTTTTTTTTTCTAGTTGTCATTTTATAACATGTTTAATTAGGTTTATCCAATTTTTAGATATTATAGTAAATTAGATATTTTAACTATGATTTACGTTAATAGGTAGAAAAAATCTCGAAAAATTAGATAAAATTTGGAAATTTTCGCAAATTCTGGAAAATATGTATAGAATGTATTTTTTACCAGACATTTTTCTGACCAAATTTCGGAAAAATTCAGCAATTTTTTTTTGAAATATAAACATAGGCTATTTTTTTTTTTAGGCTAAAACTTATCTTAAGTTATAATAAATTACCAATAAAAATTTACAGGTCTTTTTCTTTCGAGGTTTCACAAAGATTTTATCTAATAGATATGTATCATTTTTAACCTTTCAGTATTTATGTTAAATTATAGCTATTAATATACTATAATTAAATACCCAATTTTCTATAGTTCTTAATAATTTGATGAGTCTAATTAACCAATATATAGAAAATTATAACTAAAAAAAAGGAGTTCAGTATATTCCTTGGTCCAAAAATAGAATAAAAAATAGGTTAACAAATAAAATAAAATAAAATTTGATTGGAATAATCAAGTTAAGTAAAAAAAACAATTTAGGTACACATAGGTAAATTTTAAATCAGATTGTGTAAAAAAATGTTATAACTCTTCCAAATCTAAAATTTTACCCTACTCCTATTGTGCCTTATAAAAATTCAATTTTTCCCAATTACTTGATTAATCCATATATATATATAATTTATTTATACACAGAATTGAATAAAAAATAAAAGTCATTTTACTGGCACCGGTTTTGAAAGGGTTAAAATCATTAGAATAAAGGAAATTAAGAGTACGTAAAACTCAAATATATGCAAGGTTACATGTCTTTAACCCTAAAAGATTTTCTATAAAAACACACAAGTGAATAAAATAACATCTTTTTAGAGAATTTTCGAATTGAAATCTAAAATATATAATGATGTTGTAATTTGAAAAAAAAATTATTCATAAGATGATATCAAATAACCCTTAAAACCCTATAAGTTTTACCAAATCGATTTTTATTTATTTTTGAAGTAATAAATCAGTTTAATGGGGCTCAAAGTTCACCAAATTCCATTCATATAACTTCGCTTGGGCAAATGGTAATTTAAACTTTTTTTTTTTTAATTATTAATTATTTAATATTTTTTGATTCAAATTGGAGAACTTTTTAAACTTTTTTTTACAAAATCTGATTTAAATTTTATTAATTTATACCTAAATTGATTTTTTTACTTAATTTGACACATTAATTAAACTTTTATTTGTATTAGCACAATTTGATTTAAATTTACTTAATTTGATTTTTTTTCAATCTAATTTGATTATTTTTTACAATTTAACCTAAAATTTACCACTTTACTAATTTTAAAATACTTCAATTATAGAAATGGTAAAATATTGGATTTTATAGTAGTTGAAATAGGAATATAAAATAATAACTGATGATAGAACGACTTAAATTTAGTGAGTTAAAATCTATTTTTTGATTTTTTCCGATTTTATAATGAAGACTTTTTTAATTAATTGTTTAACTGCTAAAAAAAATAAGTAATTAAAAAAACATCCATATAAATAAGATTATTAACATATTTATATAAATTCAAGTCATGAATATAATTTATTTGATAATTTTAACTGTGAGTTTGAAAAAATTGAGATTTATTTTTGTATTTATTTAATAAAATTAGAAGATTTTATTTTTCTAATTAACGAATAAAAAAAATGTGTTAGTGTTTTTGTTATATTCGATTAAATAAATATCTGATATCAAAAGGTGTATAAAAATTAGAATTTATTTTTAATTCTTAATTTAATATATATTATTTTTTTATCAGGATATTTAATCAATCTTATATTGTACATTAAATTAAATTAATCTTATTATATAAAAATATCTTTAGTTACGATTCGTGGTATGAAAAACCATTATAGATATTAAAATTATTTAATAAAATTTATTTGGATCAAGTAAATTAGATCAAACAAGCAGATCTAATTTTGTTAAATAGATTATCGATAAAATATTTAAATTCAGATATTTGTACTTTTTTAATTGAATGACTACTAAGAAAAACTTATTATAACCTTAATATATAAGTATTATTTTAGGGAGGTGTTTTTCCCCCCCCGGAAATTGATTATATATATTGAATTTAAAATTAACTTATTTTTGATATTTTTTAGAGCCAAAAAATAAAAATATAGTTTATACTAAAGTCTAATAATAAAAAATAAAACATAAATTTTGAGCGGGTAAAAAAATGTATAAATTAATATAATAATACTAAAAAATCACAAATATTAAATATATTGACATTTTTCTCATTAAGAATCATTTTATTTCTGAATGTGAATATTATAAATTTTAGAAAAAAATAATTAGTGGTAATGATTTTCAATAATATTTTCCGGAATTTTTTACAAAAATATCTTGTTTATAGTCATGTTTTTTAGACGGATTTCTATTTATACACCACTTTTTTCATTAAAGATCTAATCTCAATTTTTGTGCTAATTTTTTTCTTGATTTATGAATTTTTTATGAGTTTAAATTTTTTTTATGGAATTTAAGAAATATATACCCGGGATATTAATCATATTTTTTCAAATGTAAAATACTTAATGTTAAATTTTTTTTAATTATTTATATAATTCTTCCAATTAATATTGGAAAAATCACCGAGATAGAAATTTCATAACGAAAAATAAAATAACTTAAATTTCCTTTATATATTATAAAAAATGAAAAAAAATATAAAACTTTTTTTTAAATTTTTTTGGTTTTAAATCACATAAATTTTAATTATTAAATTAAAATAATGGAAATATTTCAAATAAATATAAAATTCAAAGTAATTGATTTATAAAGCTAAAATAATTTTTAATTAGTAATTTTTATTCTTTGGAATTATTTTTCTTCTCTATAGAAAACCTGATATAATTTTATTTGTTTTTTTCCAACTTAATAATCAACCCACAATACGGAAATTTAAAAAAAAAAAAGTTATTTTACCCCTAATTACCTGAATATTTCAATTAAAATTTTGGATAAAAGTAAGAAATAATTTCAGAGTGATAAAATTTAAATCAAATTTATCCGCTTTATTTTTTTTCAACCTTTTTTCAGAAATGGGATACTCTTATAGGTTTAAAAAGTAATTTTAAAAAAATTTTCTTATAGAAAAAATTAAAGAATCTCTCATATACAGTTTTATTTTCGATTTCTATCCTTATTGTAATATTTTTTTAATTTTAAAAAAATAAAAAAATAGGAATTTCAGTGGAATTAAGTCTCATGAATCTGTGTAATATATTAATTTATAGATTAGGCGACACGTTAATTATAAATTTAACATTATAAGTAAAATTAAAATAAATTCATTTGAATTAACTCTAAACTAAATTGAAATTTTTAGTAAAAATAATTTTATCAAGAACTTATGATAATACAAAAAATTCTTTAAAGCCTTTCAATTCATATTACCATTAAATATTATTTATTTTTGAGAATTATAAATAAGTTTTTTCATATTGAATAATAGATTAAAAAAAAAAAACCACTGAATTTTAAATTTACAAATAAATTTTTTTATCTAGCTCGAAATAATGCAAAAATAGCATTATTACAATATTAAACTTTTTTTTACAAATTTTTTTAAATAAAAAATATTTTTTTACTATATATAAATTTGGATTATTTGAAAACGATAAAAGATTAAGGTTAAAGTTGGAAAAAAAAATTCCATATAAAAAAAAAATATTAATAAAACTGTGGAATATCCAAAAAAATTTCAGATGAAAATAGCAGATGATTAAAATTAATCTAATTATTTTTTACATTTAGTAAATTTCCATATTCTGCCTTTCTTTTCAATATTTTTTCTATAAATCACATATGATCTTTGGAATTTTATTATCCAACACAGCAAATAATAAAATCTAGATTAAATTTCCAATATTTTATTTTTTTTCAATTTTTTACTACTCTTTACAACAGGAATAGCATATTAATCTCCATATTTTCCGTATTTTATATTTTAAGGAGATAAGATTTTACTCTAATCAAAATTTAAAATAATTTTGGGTCGAATTGGCCCAATAGTTACAATCGCTTTCAAACTCTTATTATATCCAGAGTATAAATAGAACACTTTAGATAAAAAAAATAATGTAAAAATATG
>LSSL01001094.1:18912-47561 GCA_001953115.1 Smittium mucronatum
TAGCAGCATTTTATATCACCAAAACATTACCTCACATCACCAAAAAAATCAGAAAAAATTTAATTGGACTCTACTGTTTTGATATATATGGGAGATTCTCTTTGAGAGCGGACACTTTCCTACTAAATTTTTACTATTTTCCTAATTTGGAAATACAGAGTTAAAAACACTTACAAAACTATTGGTTAAATCAAAATATGAATTTTAGAGGCTGATTTTCTACTGGCAAAGTGCTGTAATTTATTAGAGCCAGCATGTTTTTCTATTTTAATTGGGCTGGTTTATAATAATTATAAATGTAGCCAATAGTTTGCACAGTAAAAAAAAGTCTGGTCTTCGAAAGAATCTCTCATATATATTTCTATTCCCATAAACCATGATTTATTTTTATTGAAGGTAGCAAGATTTAGTACAAACATACTGTATGGGTGCATATTTTTATACATAAAGATAGTAAATATGGTGCTTTAAGTTAGATAAATACAGGCCTAGTTACCACTTTGATAAAGAAGTTTCTATTAAGCCATAATTCCTAAGCTTTTTTTAAAAAATTTTCATCTCTTTCTAAGTCTAAGGCCGCTGATAAAAAATGATAAACTGGAGCATTCTGACTATAAATCCGGGAACCGATCAAGAAATAAACAAAAAATGGAATATCTCTAGGAAATCAAATCTAGAAATGTATTCCTTTGTTTAATATTATTCCCATAGCAAAAATACTAATGGCTGTAAAGAAATAGTGAAAGTAGAAAACATCCATAACTCAGATGGATATAGAACTTACTTTGCTTTTGAACATAATGAAGAATGTTTGGGATTAGAAAAGTCAGAGCCAATTTCTAAAATAATTGGAGGCATATATCATAATATAACAATAAAACCCTTTATTACAAAAAAAGATGTTAGTTGGTAGAGAGCCAGATGTTAGCCACAAAAGAATATATAACTTCATCCACAAAATAAAGCTCAAAAATAATCAAGTTTCAAATGTAACACTAAGAAATTACAGGAATTTTGTACAAAAAATTCTAAGAAAAAAATATCGAATAACCATTTATTCTTGAGCTTCATCCTGATCCTAATTCTCTCAAAGTGCTAGTAACATTAAAAAAAACTTTTACAATACTTTCAAAAGTTTGAAATTTTTATTATTGATATAACATAAAAATTGTTAAATTTAGACTATCCAGATATAGTTATTTGAATATCAGATTCCTTAAATCCATTCATTCCATTGGTCTTAGGAATAAAACAAGACGGTAAGAAGTCTACTATCTTGTTTATTTTAAACGCGATAAAAAGGGAGCTTCATAACCATGGATACCAATTTAACATAAAGAGCTTTATATCTGACTTGGCAAACCAAATCTCATCTGCGTTAGAAAAATATGATGGATCAATTTATAGAACAAATTGCTGGACTCACATCAGGAGAAATATTAATAAAGCAATTAAAAACTCTCCGAGATTTATGCGCGACAAGATCAAGGAAGACATATTATTCATCCAAAATACATTCAACGAAGGATTTTTCGAGCCCTCATTGTATCTTTTCTTGAGAAAATAGAGCGAGTTTCCAGAATTGAGCTCGATAATGGATTCTCTAAACAAAAATTATTTTTTGAGTAACAGGAATTGGTATGAGTGGTACAGAGAATTCTCTCCAAGTACTAACAACTGCCTCGAAAGATTCAATTTTTTCATAAAAAATAGACACATATCCTGGGATAAAAAAAATATAATAGAGCTTCTTGGAACATTTATGGAAATACTCGATAAAACTTCAAAAATTAGTGTCCCTAATTAACAAAACCCAAATATCCTCGAAATTTTTATTTTGAAGCAAACTAATTCGATATTATTATGCTCTCAAAATCAACTGAATACAGAACTTTTGGGTTTTGGGACAAGGAGTTTTAGATAGCACCAGGAATGATCTAGAAGCTAAAAAGTTTCGAATTCATAAATTTTGGTGAAATGAAATACATAATGTCCAATGTTTTATTTTTAGACATGAAGACGCATTTATCATATTATAAAAATATCTTTTGTTTGTGTGTGTTCTTCTCCAAGAACTGGAAATGTAATCACGTATATTCATACCTCAAGGATACAGATCAAATCGAAATAGTAGAAACTTATTTGGAGCAGAAAAAGAAAAGAGTAAGGCCAAGGAAAATAAGAAAAAACACCAGCCTAATATTTGAATAATATTAAATCGTTGTATTATCTACTGAAATTTGCAACTATGAAATAATAATGAATCTATTCTATGTACTGAGATTTCCTATAAAATTTACCTAAAAAACACAATAGATTATTTTTATCTCTTTCTTTAAAAATTAAAAGGTAATATTTTGGGATGAAAAGGCTTACTTGATACATAAGTTGTACATGAAATATTTAATCCATCCCGCATCTTTTAAAATGTTATCTCCACGTAACCGAATGGGAATTTATAATTATATCAAGTGTGTTAAATCCAAATGCTGTTTAATATTTTTATTTATAAAATATCTTACATCTATTTGATAATTACACGATGTTTATTTCTGCTTATTGCAAGGGTTCTCGATAAAAGTCTATAACCTAATAAAATTATGAAAAAAAAATATTTGTTAGGAAATACAAATGATATAAATGGAATAAGGGTTTAAGTACTCTCCAGTCAATAATATTATATACTAATGACATAATATTAGAAATATATTGGGTTCCACAGTTTTTTATGAAGAATTTATCCCTTTTGTGAGTTAACACGTTATTTACCCGCAAAAATAATAATATATCGGGTAATCTTGGAGGAAATGCGGAAGAACAGTCTTAAATTTTATAATGATTAGTATATGTTTGTTATTAAATAAATACCTGTTTAAATCTCATGCATACGAGGCTGTCTCTTCTCAAGAAGAAATTATTTAATGATTTTTAAGAAGATACTTAGATGAAAGAGATATCAATTTAATATTATAAAGAGCTAAAATAAAAATTGTACCTTCGATTATTTTCAAATGCATGGATGAAAGGAAAATTTTCCTGAATTTTTTTTCATGTAATATATCCAATTAAATTTTTTCTGATTTTTTTGGTGATGTGAGGTAATGTTTTGGTGATATAAAATGCTGCTAAAAGGAAATTTTGGTGATGAGAAAGAAATTTTGGGTGGTAAAAGCGAGATTTCGGACTGATTGGATGAGATTTTGGTAATGATAAAGGTCTAACCAAATGATTTTTGTTTTTCACTCAATATATCATTAATTTAATAAAATTAGCATATTATTAGATAAATGGGAGTTTCTCTTTCAAGAGAATACTTCCCTATTAAATTCTTACTACTTTCCTGATTTAGAAATATTGCTCAAGGCACTGTATAAAGTTATTGGGAGATAAGAATTTTAATATTAGACCTTTAAAATGCAGTGGCACAAAAACTCGCTTCCAATATTCGTTCAATTTTACCATTAACTTAATAATATTGATCGATCATAATTTATACTAATCATAATTGTATATAATCAAATAGTAATTGTTGAAAATTTAGTTTTTGATAGGGTTAATAGTAATACTATTTTATTATCATGGAATTTTATTGGCAGATTTCAACAGAAGGATGATTTTCTATTGGGAAAATGTAAAATAATTATTAGAGCTAGTGAGATTTTCTATTTTTATTAATTTTGTGGAGATTAGCTTTTATTTTAGTAAATTTTTTACATAGAAAAAAAAAGTCCTGTCATAAAAAAAATCCCCCCAAACTAAGAAATTCGTATTGATGATGTTCGAAAATATGAATGTCGCAAAATTTCGTTTCTGATTTCATTTAATGGCCAATTTTCTGATTTTATATCCAACCAATTCTTTTATTTGTATTTAGTTGTTTCTATTGAGTTAAATAAAAAGACGTTTCCATTTTCTTAAAGCCCCAATTAGGAGTTGGAATGGTGTTTAGTAGAACATTTTTTTAATAATAAATTTATAATGTTTAACCCTTTCTGGGCCCGAAATTTTACCACTTTCCCATTTGTGTATATTAACTATTTACATTGGTCTAAATTTTTAAATGGTCCAATATTATGTTAATAATACTAAATTAAATAGCATTAAACGAAAATTGGACCGCATTTTTTGTAACATCGGCTTTGAAAGGGTTAAATAAAATCAAAGATATAGTAAAAGGGATTAATAGGCTATCAGTGTAATAAGTGGGTTTATTTCAATAATATGAATTTTTGTAAAATGAAAATAATTTTCTTGAAAAGAATTCTCCAATACTAATTAATGAAAATATTTTATTTTTCATTAGATAAAAAAATATAGATTAAAAAAAGGAGATGATTCGACATACACTGAAATAATGTCGTTGATTCAGTAAATATTTATTTGTATCAATAAAATGATTTAATTGAAATAACATGTTTATCAAAATAACATGATTTGTTCAATAAAAGAAAATTATCTATGTTAAACCCTGATTAGTTAATAATTTCGCGTTTATTTCAAATGAGTTAATTTCATTGAATAAAATAAAACTTATCAAAATAAGTCGATTTTCTTAAAATAAATTCATAATGGTTTGAAATGAAATCAGGATGAAGTGACTGGTGGCCTATTTCCAATTTATCTCCAAGACATTTTGCCTACTTTTTGACCACTAAAATTTTTCGATTAGCTGCTTTTAGAAAAATTGCATATTAAAATGGAGATCTTTATTCTTACTGGCCTTTTTTTTTAATCTTGGCTTTTAATAGGTTGTATCAGTAGGCGAAATTTCCTGGAGGACTTCAGTACTGACACCGAAATCAGTGGTATTTCCCATACTTCAAAAACAAAATTCTCTTAACTTATATTTAAATTTTTTTTATTAGTCTTTAAACTTAATATTTAAGTTCATTTATTTTCTTCTTTAAATGCTTCTAGACTAACCAAAATATATTTCAACTATTGCAAAAAATATAAATTTTAATCAAAACGGTATTTTTGGAGTCAGTATATCAAAAAATGGTCTCATAACTTTGTTAATGTTATCAAAAAATTAATCATATTGCATAATGACGGAATAAGTAATAATTTATATTAATTAGAATCGTTATTACATAAAAGTATAGACGTCTCGGAGTTTTTTTCGGAAAGTTTTAAACAGCTAAAATCTTAAATAACACACGAGTTTTTTATAATTGGCGTATAAATTCATTTTGATAATTTTTATCTATTTTCGGTTAAAAAAATAGTTTTTCAAATAAACGCGAAATTATTAACCAAATAGATTTTAAAATATATTGTGATATGTTTGAATTAAAAACAATTTATAAAAATATTAATTAATACTTAAATATAAACATAATGCTGCCAAGAAAAATAAGCTGGGTGTAAACATATTTCATTACTTCGAAAACTAGGCATTAAATAAAAATTAAAAATTTCAGTTCATTTAGATAAATTGAAATGTTGATACATTTTATAAAGATTAAAATTCATTTATAATAAAGAAAAACCACTCGGAATTCAAGAATTCACCACAAGATACGCTTAAATAGCTCAGAATTCATAAGCCAGAATATTATAAAAATATTAAACATTTTCAATATCATTTATAGGTAAGATATATTTACAATACTTTTATTTAGCTTATTTTACTTTTTCTAAACTAATAAATTCTTATATTTAAAAAATATTATTAGATATCTTCACCGTCTTATAAAATTCTTAACTTATTCTTGATAAAAATTTTCCATATTTAGGAAAAAATAATTTTATTTTGGCAAACGTGAATTTATTTCATTTAAATAAATTTACTGACGCAAAAAAATATTTACTGATATAACTTCATTATTTCAGTATATTTCAAACCATATCCTTTTTTGTTTTATACCATTATATCCAATATAAATTAAATTTCTTTCATTAATTAACATTACCAAGTTATTTTAAATGAATTATTTTTATTTTTCAAAAATTCATATTTTGAAATAAACCCCCTTATTTCAATGTTAGCCTAACGTTTCTTATTAAATCTAAAGAGTGTATTAATTATTCAAAGTTTCCAAAAATATTAATTTAGACCTACTATATTTAAATTTCCTAGGATTCAGGTAAATTTAAACCCGCAGTCTAGTAATACGAACATTAAAATTTTTTTTGGCGTTTAAGGTGCAAATTGAAATAGCTTTAAAGAAATACATCAAATGCCACAAAATTAGAAATATTAAAATCTTATTAGGTTATGTTTATATGTAGATAAACTAACGTAAAAGCTAAAATTAACATATTAAAGAATGATATTTTTTAAAAAAAATTAAAAGTGTGAAGTTTAAAAAAATATATTATGAATCAAATATTCTAAGGTGAAAATAAGCCTATACATATTAACAGACAATAAAATATCGAAGAATTCAAATAAAAATCTAGATAATTATAAAAAATCCTGGAAATATTTATAAATTAATTTATCGATAAAACTTATGGGTAAAAAATCCATATTAATTATAAGTTTAAACGTTATTTTTCCAAAAAACTGTAGAATTCCGTGAATACAGTGAAATAAGCACAGAATACATTTTTTATAAAAAAATTTGTCCACGGATTTCGGGAAATTTTTAATCAAAAAAATACACATACGCTTTATTGAACTGTTTTCTTATTTATATCATTCATTCATTTGTGTTACAAAAAGTGAATTTATATTTCTTATTATATCTCTAGGCATATGAATATTATTGAGCCTTTTTTTTTAGTTATCATTTTCTATTTGACAGCTAACTAGGATTATCCGATTATTAGCTATTATAGCAAGTCGGAATTTCGATTATATAATAGTGATAACTATAATTCAATTACATGCCCTGAAATGATCAAATATATTAATATGTATATATATATATATATATTCGATAAAACCTTTGTGATTCTGCAAAAAAATTATCTGTTACAGATTAAGTTAGTTTTTTATCTAAAGGAAAAAATTCATAACTTATACAAAATTTTCGGAAAAAATGACTGGTAGAAAATTGATTATGTAAATATTTTACAAAATTTTCCCCACCTACTAATGATTAACAGAATTTTAAATATAATTTTATATATAAATGATGATATTTTCAATAATTTAAATTTTTAGTATAACCAAACGGATCAGATAACTCATGGGCATTTTGTTAACATAAACGAATTTAATACCAAAATCGAGGCGATTTTACATTAAAATATCTTATTCTAATATAATTAATGAATAATATACCCAATTTTTATTTTGAAAGTACTTAAATGATTTTTAATCCGCTTATATCTTTGAATATTGGAATTTAGTGGTTTATGCCACATAATTAAACATTATTTAGAGCTAATAATGGTATAATTTAGATATAATATTCCATTTCTAAAATCTTTATCAGCCAATTTTTTAAAATATTTTGACCCTCAGCCGCTGAAAAAAAAAGTTCTATAGGGAAGGCCAAAAAAATATACATTATATTTATTTAAAAAACTTCTTAAGTGTATCAATCAAAAATTATTTTTATCGAGGAATCAAAATATATAATACGGTTAAACTATTATTTATTTAGCATTAAATACTATTCTTTTTATTCCGTAAGAGTATTCTTAACTAAAATAAAAATTACAAATATATATATTATGGTTGAAATCTCAAAAATAAACTCTGTTTATTCGATTCACTATGAAAATATACAGAAATTACTTCTGGGATACATTATTTAATTTTTATTTTTTAAAAAAACACCGGATAATTTCCCCAATAGGGGTTTTGTTGCATATTAATGTTTCTCACCATTCTAAAAATAGACTCCCAAATCACAAAAATGGGTATTATAATTATGAAATGGTAGATCGAGATATTCCGAAAACTTTTATATTTTTAAAAAATAATTAACAGTCAATGTATCACATTCAGCTTTACACGAGATTATTTTCCAAAAAAAATTTTCATACTATTGTCCTGTATATAACCATTTTTTACATGAAAAATCACTATTTTTATATTTACTTCCTATTTATTAATCATTGGTTTATTATATTAGGTCCCCAAAGATTTTAGTTTTATTTCTTTAATGCAATAAATTAGCACGTAGAGTTTTATAAATAGATCAAAAAACAGTGATTAGTCGAAATTAGTGTACGCTATCAATATATATATTCCTGATATTCTTCTTTTGAAATTATTCTGCGTCGAAATATCTAAAAAAATAATATATGAATATGTTTTTTCTATCTTGAGCTTTATCACAAAAACCTTGCAAAAGCGGATATTATGGGCGATTTACCGAATTTTTTTCAGTGCTATTGTGAAAAAAGTACTTAATAAAAGCTTAAATTCCCAATTTAATCTCAAAAGCTGAAATGTATTACTCTTTTTTGGGTTGGATATTTTATTTTATTCCAAAAAAAAATTTCTCGACACATAAATCCATTCATATCGATATATGTTATCGGAAGCTAAATTTTAGCAGAGCTAATAAAAAATATACAAGAAAAAGAAGATTTGATATCGCTATATTATACTGTATAAATAACTACTGATTTTTTTAAAAAAATTATAGAACGTCGAAATCCCCCACCCCTCTTCAAAATTATCTATATTGAATTATATTTTTATTGATTTTTTATAAGATTATGAAGACTCATAATTACAAATTAATGCCCCAGGAATGTGATTAAATAAGTCTTGGTTAATTATGCATCATTCGAATTTTTTTTGATTTTTTTACAAGAATTGAAAAAATTAGAGTATTATTTCATCCATAAATATTAAGCCTAAAAAAAGATTATTTTAACGATGTCTAAAGTAAAATGAAAACTTCACTTTAAAATTTTCAATTCATTTGATTATACTTAATAAACTGATGGCTTCAAAGCATATTTAAACCATTTAGGTAAATTATCCTTTTTTATATTATTACATTTTCGTGAGTTTCTATTTTTTTTCTAATAAATTTTTAATTGATATTATAACTTTTATTCGAAAATTTTGATAGTTTATGTGAATTTAAATTTAACTATATATCTTTGTACCTGATATTATGTGTTTTTTTATTTTTAACAATATAATTTTTATAAAAAATGACCAGCTTTTTCAGAACTAAT
Organism: Smittium mucronatum; assembly: GCA_001953115.1. Taxonomy (NCBI): domain Eukaryota; kingdom Fungi; phylum Kickxellomycota; class Harpellomycetes; order Harpellales; family Legeriomycetaceae; genus Smittium; species Smittium mucronatum. The sequence goes on from LSSL01001094.1 coordinate 28,009, forward strand.
CCGAATTCACATTATTAAATACCTTAAAAAACTAAAGTAAAAATAAAATATAAGAAAAAAATAACCAATATTCATTCCACTCCCATCTGTCGCTCTAACGGCTCCGTACCCAATGGGAATTGATTCTACTGAACACCTATAAATAAAACATATGCGAGGTTCGAACTCGCAACTGTCTTAGATTCAAGGTTCTCGGTGCTCGAAATACAGGTGGTGGGGTAAAATGAAAAGTTTTTTGTACCCGCCCCAAAGTGACAAATTGATAATGCTTTGCGGCTCATGTTAATGTGGATGTAAAAATAGAAAGATTAGTGTACTTAATTTATTGACCTTAAGTAAAATAACAGCAGTTTTGGGGCGAAAAGTGTGAGAGAGAATCCCCCATTTTTGGGGATTCATTTGGCTATACTTATGTTGGATTCACTTTTATTTTCATTTAAGAATTTCATTTTGAAACTCATATCCAATGAGATTCCACGAGTTCTCCAATGGGATCAATTGATTTCCTTAATCCTCAGGATTAAACCAAATCCAAATAATCACCAATTAAATGTAAATAAAAAGTCAACCTAGTCAGGGTCAAACCGGGGTTGAAATATTGAAAGCTGTAGTATGTACGGGGGTCTCCGTGCCCGCCATAATTATGTAGAGGCGGGGTGCTAGAGTTGTTAGGACTAACCCACTGTGTTTAAAGGCGTATAATTAATACATAATAGTGATGGGTTTGAAGAAGGTTGAAGTACTTACTTTATTGGGTATATAGTAAGAAAAAAAGGGTTGTAAGAGAGAGTGGGTTCCGTTATTTTGGTGGATTAGAATCTGATTTAACTAAGTTGGTTTTCATGTTTATTTCTTTCGCGGACTTTATCTGGATACAAATCCTTCCAATGGGACTCATATACTCATCCAATGAAACCATAGATGTATATTTAATCACTGAGGTTAAATATTTACCTATTGTTTGAATTAAGAATCAAAAAAAACTTTAATAGGCTCGGGATTCGAACCAAAGACCTCTCAATCAATTATATAATCCTGGTTGTTAAATTTATGGATAATGTCCTTTATATACCCAATTAGGACCTCTAATTGATAATCTGATAATTCAACATTTTTTCTTCTATGGTTTTGGTTGAATCGTCTGATTGGGTATTAGTGGTTCACTTTAATTTATTAACTAAAATTAAATTTACAATTTATATTTATGGGATTAGCAAAAAGTGAACCCCCGTTCTATTTTTTATGATTGAAGCAAATCGGTTTACAGTATAGTTCCATATTTTCATTAAAAGAAGCAACAAAAGGACCTAACTTTAAGGCCTTCCATCAACTATTTTACATTAGAACAAAACCATATCAAGTTTTTTTCTAACAGTGGAGCCCGATACTAACATAACCACATACATATTAAGTATATATATTAGCCTTAATCGCATATTTTTAGCACTTTAATTCATAATAAAAGTGAAATCCACTTCCTGATACAGCTATTTTATCATAAAATATACTTATAATATATCACAGTTATATTATTATCATTGGTTTAAATTATTTTAACATAAATTACAACTAAATACAACCTATAAGTAAGGAACACTTCCTAACATAGCTTTTTTTTGTTAAAAGTGTAGGTGTTACATAAAACTTTTATATTTTAATCACTGTGTCTATTTTTATTAATATAATAAATTATCTAAGAGCAGTTTTATAAGTGAAGGTCACTTCCGATCACAATTTAATTGACACTGAAGATTGTGTTATATACAAATAACATTAAATAGATAATATTTTTGTTATATTAATTTGAAATTAAGATATACTGTTATTATTTGCAGTTATAAAATTGAGTTCAACTTTGGTCTGAACCTTATTTTTTACTAATATTAAGTGATCCCACATATTAACCGAGTTTATCTAAACCATCGCCAACATCAAATAAGATTTTACAGAACACATAAAAATTACACTAAGTCATACCTTCAGATTTGCAAAAATAAATTATGAGCCAAAGAATCTTAGAGCCTAAATTTTACGTAGGCGAGGGTGATGAGGACCCAGTAAGATGCATAAAACTTTATGAATGTTTTAGTACTACTTACACATGGACTGAGTCTCAGACTATAGAATAATTAGATTTTTTTTAGAGGGGAGAGCCCTAATGTGGTTAAGGGATTAGAAGCATTGGAAATGACATGAAATAAAATAAAAATAAACTTTACTGTGACATTCACAGAGGAAGACATCGAATCAAAATCATGGAATGAGTCGATAGACTACAGATGTAAAGGAAAAGACTCGATTGAGATAACCGGAGATATCACAAAATTATTCATAAAAACAGGAATATTTACGGAATCTGAAAAGCTTAAATTTCCTATAAGATCATTGGACTCGAAACAAAAGATGATTATCATTTCTTCAGAGTCTAACTCATGGGAGTCTGCTATTAAAATATTGTCTAAAGATGAGAGATTGGAAAGGATAATCAACGTGGTATCCGGACCCAAAGCTGAATCCAAAAAATTAGTAAAAGCTATAGATCCGATAGAAGATTGATAAATAAGTTCGAATAGCTCAGTGTTAATCTAATCAGCCAGGAAAAGAAAAAACAGCTAAGTGAAACACAGTACCATCATACAGATCTTAAATGTTCTTTATGCGGTAAAAATGGACATAGAAATGAAAATTGCTAGCTAAAGTAAAGTGGGTCTGAATTAAAGAATAACAGGGATTCTAAAAATAAGGTTTTCAACTGTATTGAAGTTTCAGATGAAGTATTATTTGAACGGGAAATATTTATTGCCGAGAAAAGACCAAATTATTATGTAAAAGATAACCCTATCAAAATAATACGTATAGTAGAAAAGGGAGACTCGGAACAAAATTCAGATATTGGTCACCTTAGAATACATGAAAGAAATCTAATAGGGATAAGATTATCTGTAGATACAGTTCGGTACTCAATAAGTGACAGCCTTGCTGAAGCAAAGGCAGATCTTAGTATATCCCAACTACTAAAAGTATCCCCTAGTGTAAGACAAGAACTGCAGAGAATATGTATACGAGTGGAGAAAAAAGAAATAATAAAGCTAGAACTATATGAAAATGGACCTACCAACTGCAGAGATCTGATAACAGTATTTGGAGAAAGACATTGGTCCGTATTAGATACTGGAGCTGCATGTTCTGAGATATCGGAACAGCTTATTTCTGAGATGGGACTTGAGGTGGATACAATAGGAACTCAAGTATTCATAACTGCAGATGGTACTCTTCATAATGCGGTGTGAAGAATAACTGGGCTGTCAATAAAGATAGTCAATTATAGCTTTCCAGCAGATGTTTTGGTAATGAATATATCAAAAAAATGCTTATATTGGTTACAGATTGGTTCAACCGATATAATGCTGTTATATATCTAAAATCAAATAATTTAACAGTAGAAGCGGATAACGTAGATATAGTACTAAAGGTATATACAAATATACCCAAAAGAGGGATACATGATGATACAGAGGCATTCAGTATCGAAATCGAAGAAAAGGTCAGTTCGGTTATTAGTGATTACGACAAAGAAGTTAAAGATATAATAAGCAAATAAAAAGATATATTTGCAACAGATCTATCAGATCTAATCCAAACCGAAACAGTTAGACACAAGATATAAATCGGGGACTAGAAACCGATTAGAGTATACCCGTATAGGATACCATATCTCATGGAAGACAAAGCTAGAGAAGAACTTATACAGATGAAGATGAAGATTAAGAAAATAATCGAGAAATATACATCCGAATGGTGTGCACCAATAGTCGCAGTTAAAAAAAGGGATGGTTCAATAAGAATATGTTCAGATTACCTAAAACTGAACTCCATAAATAAGAGGGAAAATTATCTACTTCCAAGAGTCAATGAAATATTTGATGCACTCTCAGGAGCAAAGATATTCAGCCCTCTAGATGCTAAAAATGGATTTTGGGAAGTTGAAATGGAACCAGGAGACAAGATAAATACAGCATTTAGCTATATGGATGGGGAATTATTCTGTTATCGTGTTATAACTTTTGGATTAACTAACAGCCCAGCAACGTTTAAGCGATTGATAGAGGAGATATTAAAGCCAGCGCTCTGGATGTTCACATAGGTTTTCATCGAGGATGTTAAAATTTATTCAAAGTCAACAGAAGATCACCTAAACCATCTCAAAGAAATATTTGAGCTTATAAGGGGTCATAATATAAAGCTAAACAAGAATAAATGCGTGTTTAATAAATCTGAGTTGAACTACTTAGGCCATAATATTACTGCTAATGAGATTAGAAAAAAAATGGATAAGGTTAAACCCATGCTAGAAGTATCTAAACCAAGAAATATTAAATATTTGTAAATATTTCTTGGTATGATAGGATACTACAGCAAACATATTAAAGGTTTCAGTAAAGTGGCCAACCCTTTAGTTGTATTGTTAAAGAAAAACGCTAAGTGGTATTGGGGCGATAATCAAAATAATTCGGCTAATGAGCTCAAATACATGTTATCTAGATCTCCAGTCTTGGAAAATCCAAACTGGAATGAAAATTTTATTCTAAATACTGAAGCTAGTAGGTCTTTTTAGGGGCAATACTGCCTTAAAACATAAATAACGAGAAACGTTCTGTTGCGCATGGCAGCCGAAATTTAAACAAAAATGAGAAGAATTAATTTGTGAAAAATATGGAAGGATTAGGGGTTGTGTGGGAGATTAAGTTATTCTAAAATTACCTTTGGGGAAAAAGATTCAAAATTATAAACGATCAATCTGCTTTAGTCTAACTCTTTAAATCCAAGGAGTTAACAAGAAGACTAGCAAGATGGAGTAACTCTTTAAGAGACTATGAATTTTAGATCAATCACCACCCGGGATCACAAAACTCTGCAGACTATCTAAGTAGAAATATTATGCATGTAGAGAAATCATCTTTGGGTTATGAATTAATGAGAATATATAGGATTAAATCATCCAAAATTCAAAGATATATAGAGGGATTTTTTTATTCTCAGGATTTCAATTAAAATCATCGGAAGAAACTTAGAGACTCTTCAAGACCGTAAAAAATAAAAGAGGACAAACTTTATCGCAAATCTAAAAAGTTTGGTGATATATTAGTTTTAAGTGAAGATGACAGTATAGAGTTCGTAATAAAAGTGCATGACGAGGCGCATAGCGGTATTAAAAACACCTGGGATAGGATTAAATCTTTATACCAAGGGGCATGGTTATTTAAATTAGCCAAAGAGGTATGTCAAACATGCCAAAGATATAGTGGCACTGTTAATAGATCTCACAAGTTGGTGTCTATAACCTCTCTTAAACCTTTCCAGATAGTCGAAATTGACGCGATTGGTCCGATTAACCCTATAAAAAGTGGGGATAATCGCTATATTCTTACTAAAATCGACATCGTAATAAGTGGCAGATAGCTCTCACTGTACCCAACATTATATCAGATACAAAAATTAACTTTCTATTAACAGAGAACGTGTAGCAATATGGAGCACCTCAAAAAATTATAACCGATCGAGGATCGAATTTCTTAAGTGAAGCGAAATTAGAATTTTATAAAACATTAAATATCAAACACACACCAAATACAACCTATCACCCTCAACCAAACGTACAAGTGAAAAGACTGAACGGAACCTTAAAAGGTACTCTTTCAAAACTATGTGCAGATAATGAATTAGATTATGATTTTTATATATGGAAGTATCCTCTAACAATAAGATCAATGAAGAACAAATATACAGTTTTAAGTCCAGCTCAGATGTTATAGGGTCAAAATATAACCCTCCCCAACGCATGGAATACACCTGATACGTTTTTGTATGTAAAAGAGAGCGTAGCTAATACAATCACTTTCTTAAATACTGGACTCACATATCTTAGAAGATTGGGATATAGGAACAAAATCAAGAGCAAACAGGAAAGCTCTAACAGGTAAAATACCAAGGTAACACCAAGTAAATTTAAAATAGAAGATTGGGTGCTAAGACATAAACATGTACCAAATTCAAAATTTTCTTCAACATGGAAAGGACCATTTACTGTAACAAAAGCTGGAAATAAAGGTGCTTTTAAAATAATGGATTATTCTGGAGGATTCGATATAGTTCATGGAGACAAATTGAAGCCACACAGAGAGACGAATAGAATGATTCCAGAAGTTTCCTTTGCAAAATTAAACTCAAACCTGCAGAGATTCAGGCAAGTTAACACATTAAATTCTGAATCGATATATAAGAGGGGGGACTGTTATATGTATGGATAATGCCCTTGATATACTCAATTAGGACCTCTAATTCATAATCTAATAATTCAACATTTTTCCTCCTATGGTTTTGGTTGAATCTTATTATTGGATATTAGTGGTTCACTTTAATCTATAAACTACCATTAAATTTAAAATTTTATATTTATGGGATTAGCAAAAAGTGAACCCCCGTTCTATTTTTTATGATTGAAACAAATCTTTTTAGAGTATATTTCCATATTTTCATTAAAAGCAGCGACCGAAGGACCTAACTTTAAGGCCTTCCATCAACTATTTTACATTAGAACAAACTACTACCAAGTTTTTTTCTAACATGGTGTATATACCACTGTACCACCGGAACATATGTTGACATAAACATAACTAAACATAAAATGACTATAAAATGACTATAAAATGACTAGAAATTAACTAATTATCCATCTAATTTGACAAAGCATATTTTCTCACCAGTTCTACCACTAGACCACGGGAACATTAAATATTCCAAAAAAAATAATAATAATATAATGTATAAAATAAAATAAAATAAACGAAAGAGAAACTGCCAGTATTGCACCCAGTAAGCTGCACAACACGACACAGCCTTCTGATTAGAAGTTAAATGGGCTATCCAATTGCGACAGCCAAGCAATATACAGAGGAATAATCTTAGAAAATTCTATTAACAAGAATTTAATTTAAAAAATCGATGAAATTATATGTAAAAATAAAGGTTATTTTTTTGAATAATAGTTTATTCTGTATTACGCGTGCTTGCTAAAATTTCAAGACTACCACCACCTAAATATTAGCTATTATTTTAAAAAAAATTATTAATTTTTTTTATCCTTGTAATGCTGTGAAGCTCATGTATCAATAAAGTTCTCTTATTTTTTAGAATATAAAAATTCTGGTTTATATTGCATTATTCTATGAATAATATTAAAAAATAATCATTTCCTAAGCATAAATCACTGTGATTTTTTCTTCTTTTTTTTTTTCAAAGGTATTTTTTTCGAGTTTTTATTTTCCGAATGTCATATTGGATTTTCGGCTATATCGGAAAACCGCATTTTTCACGATTTTTTTAGGAATTATAATATATCATAGTATAAAATTTAACTTTAAACCCGATTAAAATTTGTAATATTCTTATTTTTGTTGAAGGTTTTTAGTTCATAGATTATTTATTTATTTTTTCTCAAAATAATCTAAAAAGTTTCCTAATTTATATAAAATCACATTAATATATCCCGAAAAATTTATATACATATTTTTTGTTGGAAAAATAATTTTCTCTTATTCAAGAAACAAAAAAACAAAGAAAATATATAAAAAATAAATATCTAATGAAAATCCAGAGAATAAAAAAGAAAAACTAGAATTTTAATTTTATTTGATAAAAAACAATATTCTGGATTTTTATCTGAAACATGATAAAATATAAAATTAATAAAATATTAGATAATCTATTATTTATTCCAATTAATATAGGTAAATTATTTTTAATTTGCAGGTCCTGCCAAAATAAATATTATCAGCGCAGATTTTTCATGAGATGTTACATATATCTCAATATCAATTCAAAAAAATTAAAATTTTCCCTGGGTATAAAAATCGCAAATGATTTTATTTAATATATATAATTATATTTAGATCAAATTAAAGTAAATCAATTACTAAAAACCTTTGGTTAAATTAAACTGTGTTTATAAATGTAAAAAATAACTAAAACTATATTTTAATATAATTTTTGAGTGATGTCTGACTTAAAGGAGTTTTCATTCCAATAGATTTTTTTTTCTGAACCTGTGGGGTCATTCTTATAACCAATAATCCAATTTAACTTATAAGTATTGATATATGTCATTATTGGTTAAAATAATATCGTTCTTAGATATTAATAGTTTTTTCTTTTTGATTGGTATAAAAAATTATTCAGTCCAATAATAACGCTTTTTATATTTTCATCAACCCCCCCCCCCCGCAAATCTAAAAAAGGGTCTATTACTATGAAAACCCCTGTAAATAGTTAAAAAAGGGTATTTAGCACTTAAACTTAATTGAGAGTGATTTTCTGAAGAGTATATAATCTTTAATGCATAAAAAAAATAACTATAAATTATCTATTATGATTTTTTCTGTATCTAATAACATATAATCGGAAATGGGCTTAGCTTTATTGATAGAATTATACTCGAAATAAATATTTTTTCATAAATTAAAAATTCCATTAATATTAAAGTTATTATCTAAAAATATTTCATAAAAAAATATCTCCTATTTTTTGTTTTAGCAAAAGTTAAAATTCACAGTGATATGTTGCTTATATATCATCAAAAAATAAGAATGATATAACATATATATATATTATTTTCATTAGAAGGTATCATATTTAGATGGATATTAAAAAATTTTTATAAATAATATTTAAATACCACATATATATATTTCTTTATCCTAACTTATCTTTGTTGAAATTCGGCTAGTAAAAAGAAATTTTAGTACTAAATTTACCGATATAATATTTTTTATTTATTAATAGTGCCATTTTGTAAATATTGACTTTATTAATGATAATCATAAAATTTTATATTGGAGTTTTGAATGTATGGATAAGCTTATTCTCGAGTTATATCATTAAAATAAAGTTTGAAATCAATTATTTTTTTTTTTATCAAAGACTAAAATTATAATATTAAAAATAACTATTATAGTATATATAATTAATAACAATAAAAATTTATTAATATAAATTTAACCCCAAAAAGATACCTTACAAAGAAAAAAATTTAAAAAATTCTAGTAAAAAAGTATGATAAGAATTTATAGTGATGATGAAATAGGATATGATTTCCGCTTATTAAGAATATTTTATAGTAATTTTTTTTTAGAAAATCACTTTAAATTCTATAGATAGTTTTTTTAGATGAATAGCTTTTTTAAAAAAAGTATCGCTCGTATTTTTTTACTTTAATAAAACTTCCAGTCAATAAGTATATTTTTTCTTTGAAATAATTTATTAACTCGAATCAAAAAAAGCAAAAAAAAAAAGAAATCAGTAAGGTTTTTTAATAAGTAAAAGCTTATTATAAATTAATTTAAACATTACTTATACTAATAATAATAATAGATTTTGAATATTTTAAATAATATTTCATGTTTTTTTTTCATAAAATAAACTAGATAAAACGATAAATTATAGATTTTTATTTTTCATTTATTTAAAAAATAAAACCAAAATAATGATAATTAAAGCTTTTAATGTTTTTTAAAGTTAAAATGAATCAGCTATCACTAAATTTCGTATTAATCATATTGTAAGATTGGGTATAAACCAGTAAAACCAATATAATAAATAAAATCAATAAAATAAGCGAAATTTAATATATAAACTTGATATAAAATTAATAAATGTTTTTTTAGTGTTGATAATTTTTTTTAATTTTTATCAATTCAATTTGATGATATGAACATCGTTTATTAATAAATAATAATAATAATAATTCGGGAAAAAATCTAATTGGTTACAGCATAATTTATCATTTGATTTTTTTTTATTTAGAACAGATAAACTATAAAGAAAAATTCTAAAATTATCTAATATATTATATAAAATTTTAATACAGCAATCAAATTTATTATTATTATTATTATCATTTAATGGTTTAATTATTTCTTTAGCAAAAAAAATCCCTCTCTGGAAAATTTTTTATATCATTTTTTAACTATTTACAAAAAATACGAGAAATTTAGGGAAACTAATCAAAATTATGACTTGTAAAGATAAATAAAAATGGGTTTGCACTTGCACATCAAAATAATTTAGACTAATTGCATTTATGATAATGAAAAAAAATTACAATACCCAAAAGTTATTATATTTTTTCTTATAATTTTTTTTTTATTTTAGAAAAGATATCATTTTTTATATCAATAGCCATTTAACCAGTTTTTAAAGTGTAATTTTTGAAGGACACAAAATCAAAAAAAAATTTCTATTTTTTTAAATCTGCTATAAATTATCGGTGGAGAAGTGTCCATTAATTGCAAATATAAAAATCCTAAATTTATTTATCTCAATTTTATATTTAGAATTGTTATATATATATAATTCATTTTTAATTCATTATTCATTATTAATTATTATTTATAACATATAATATATAATACTATTAATTAGATCCTAATTTGATGTTTTTATTTCGCCTATGTTAGAAGGAGAAATCTCATCATTTTTAATGGAATTTTTCAAAATAGTTTAAAAGGTATTAAAAAAACCAAAATAAAATAAAATATCCATTTAACGCACAATAATTTATGTATTTAAAGATATATTATAGATAACATATCATTCGGAAATTAAAAAAGATGGAAAATATAATAAGATTTATCTGTATAATGAGCCTAGGATGAATAAATGTTGGTCATTAATGGTAGTAAATTTAAACAATAGGGTCGTTAGTGAGTTAAAATAACAATAAATAAATTTTTTGATCTCATTCCCTTCTATTTTTCTAGTTACTCGTTACTCACCGATAATTAGCTCAAAAGTGCTTGTTTTCTATTGAAATTTTTTGGTGTCGATGAGTAACACGGATTTAATAAAAAATGTTTTTTAAATTCCAATTTAATAACTTTTATTAGTCGTCAGATGAATCCTAGAAATTTTTCTGACCCCCCCCCCCTCCCACCAAATGTTTTCTAATATACACCAATTGATCTTGATCAGGAAATAATATTTAACTAATCACTGAAAAATCGTATAATTGTATTCCAACTAAAAAATCAAATTACAATTTATTTAAATCGAAAAAAATCAGTATGAATAGTGTTATTTTTTCTAAAAAAAGTTTGAAATTTCTAGTGAAAATTTCCTATTTATTTCGAATTAAAAATCTGGTTTCAGTTAATTTTAGGTCGGCTTTTTTTTTTTTTCAAAATGAACAAAAAAAAGTAAGTTATATCCAAGATCTTGGAATTGTTCAGAAATTTAATAAGCCAAAATTGTAATAATAAACTTTTTCTGGCTTTATAGGAGCTTATTTGCTGGTTTGAAAATATTTCCTGAAAATTGACCCTTTTTATAAAATTGTCTTGCATATCCGAAATTTTTTTATGCGTAAATCGGATATACAACTTTAATGAAATGTATTTAATTGTACCGCTTAGAGATTTCCTAAACAAAACAAGTTTATAAAACAGATCGCATTAGCAAATAAAGCGCCAATTTATAAAACAAATCATTTTCGAGTCCTAGAAAAGGAAAACTTTAAGAAAATATCATCTAACAGAGTTACAAATAAAATATACTGCCTGAAATTGTAAAATTGGCTTAAAAACTATGGAATAATGTAAAAAAAATAGTGAAGATTAAATCAAAAGAATAAGGACTAAATTTTGGTTTCTTTAATACTTCAATAATCAGAGGGATTTAGAATAAAAGATCGGTCTTCATTCTTCAACAATTAGCTCGTCAATGTAGTTCTTCATTTCCACTATTTTCTTGGCTAAATTGACATTCTCCATTTCAAGTTTTGATATTCTATCAGTGTATTTTTTATCCAAATCAGCAATCTTTTTGGAAATTAACTCCTCCAAATTATTTTTTTCTTGAGATCGGGAAATCTCGTTCAAGCGGTTTTCAACAACATTGATTTTGGAATAAAGTTTCTCTAAAGATGTGAATGCTTTAGAAATCTCTGTTTGGTTTTTTATTGCCAATCCATTTTGCTCTTCAAGATTTGTGGCTATATCACTGACATCGGTAGTTGTAGTATCAATTACATCTCTGAGCTTCCTAATTTCTGATTCGGTTGACTTTCCAGAGATAGATAGCATTTCAAATTTAGATGAAAACTCTTCATTAAGAGAAAGGTAGGTTTTATTCAGCTTTTCAATCTCCTCCTTTGAAGATTGATTATCTAATTCATTACCAGTGAAATTCTCTTTGAGGGTTTTAGATTTTACAAAACCAGAACCAGGGTTAAGGTTAACATCTGAACCCTCCAAACTGGAATTACCAACCTTGATTGACAGGGACTCTATTTTCTTTTCTAGGCTGCCTATTTTCAAATTAACAAACTTATGAATCTCATTAACGTGGCTTTGTATAGATTGTGGGGGAAGTGATTTATTATCCAAACTGCCCTCAGTAACATCATCAAGGCTCATATGAGAATCGAAATCTTCATTGCTTTTATTTGCACCCTGGTTAACTGGATCATTTAACCCCGAATTCAATTTCTGCTGCAATTGAGCTATTTTTGAGGAGGCATAGTTACCTGATCTAGGGCTCCTTTGGTTTATAGAAGTTCCAAAAGACGAATCAGAAAATGGAGAAGGTCTCGTACCAGTCAAACCTTTGGGCTTTCCAGGAAGAGGTGGAGGGGGGAAGGGTGATTTTTTCACACTCTTTTCTCCAATGGCAGAATTTCCATCTTGGACTGAATTATCAATAGCAGAAGTTGATTCAGTTGAGTTTTGCAATGATTCTTCGAGAATTTTAGTCTGAGAATCATCTGCATTTTTTGCCATAATTTCTGCAGTTGGCTTTTTACGATTTATTCTTTTAAGCAGTTTCTTTGGGTTGTTGAGTCCGGGGGCTTTCTTGGGATTAAAATCTAAAGATGAGGTTAGACTTTCAACGGTCAAGTTATCGATGGACTTGGAATTAAAAGAAATATCGCTAGCCTCTTCATCCGGGTTGATTTCATCGAATTCTAATATTGAATCCTCATTATCTGGCCCAACTTCAGGATTCTTTGATGATATAGAATTATCAAGATTCTTGTTGGGTGATGTAGTCTCAGGGCCAGAGACCGGGTTATTAATGGGTTGGTCTAGTTTAATAGAGAGATCAGCACTTTCAGTATCTTCGAGATGATTATCTTGAGCGCCTTCCACATCTTTGCCTAACCCTGAGGATTGATTTTGGTTCGAGGGTATGGGAGTTGAGTTGTCAATTTGTTCTGGTTTTTTATTTTCAATAACTGCAGAATTGGAACGTGATACGATTGGGGAACCCTTTTTGAGAAGCTCTTTAGATTCGTTAATTGATGGAATGTTATCTATAGAACCAGTCAGGGAATTAGACCCAAGAGGGTTCGAGTTGAGTCTATTGCTAAAGTTTTTAGGTGAAGATTCAAATTCTGTGTTGATGGTAACTGATTTCGTTTCTGGTGTACTCTCTAAAACAGGAGAGGTGGGACCCTTGCTGGCATTAAAACGTCTGGCCAATTTAGCAGCGAGCTCATCAGTGACATTAGAACTAGATGAAGGTGATTCGAATCTTGAGCCTCGAGATATGTTTTTCAACGATTTTTGGCCAGATGAAGGGACAGAATCGGATTTTGGCAGGTTTGGACTATCCAAATTTGTTTGAGGTTTGGGGACAGATCGTTGAGTCTTTCTAAGTTCTGATAGCACATTTTTATCAAGTTGTAAACCGCCGATACCGGACCTTCGAGAAGAGATTTGTGGGGGAACGACAGGAGAACTCTGGACTTCAGAATTTTCAATAGACCTTGAATCGTCTTTATCGGAACTTATACGAGGCTCATCATGTATAACATCTAATGGAGCATCTTTGGCGTCATCGATTTCAACATCTTTAACTAAAGGCTCTTCATCATTGGGTACATTGGATTTACTATTTTCTACTTCAACCACTGAAGGAGCAACCTTTTCATTGGAATCGACAACAGCAGATTCCTGGTTTGGTAATATATCTCCCGATTCTAGATTAGGTTCTACAACATCACCGGGAAAGTAGCCTATCCTCCCATGGTAATTGCCCTTCCAACGAGGATCATTTTTGGTCCCTTGGTGGATAATATCTACAATATCCCCTGAAGATAAATACAGTTCTTCGGGTAAATCAGACTCATAATCTTTCAAAATGGTGGCGGTTTTAGGGGGGCCTCGCAATATTTCTAAGTTTTTAAATGGAATATATAATAACTCAGAAAAAATAAATTATGGAATAGTTTTATAACAAAATATGCAATACCTTTTGGTTTTTCAACCTTTATTTTTTCTGTTTCTGCAGGTTGTTCAATTTCTATAGATGCAGCATCATCAATATCATTAAGTTTTTCATTCTCGGATTTTTGTGGAGCCGGAGGCAAGGAACGATTCTAAGGGTAAACAAAAATAACAAAGTTTTTTAATTGTAATACAAAATAATGAAAAATATGAGTTATAATAGCAGCTTTGGAGTGCTAAATAAAAAACAGAAAAAAGATCACATACCATGGTATCATCTTCAATAGGGATGTCTTTGTCTATTTGAACGGATTGGGGGAGTTCTTTCTGGGGAATTCTAGGAAGATTTGAATCCGGCACATATGAAATATCATTAGATTGAAGATCTTCGGATCTAGATGTAGTTTTTAAGTCTGGGATAGCTGGTGTAGGCAATGGTCTATTACGGGTAGGTAACGGGGGTAGAGGAAGAGGTGAGGATGTGAGATGAGGAGGCTGAGTAGGGGTAATGGCTGGAGGAGTGGGAACAGAGGGTTGAGGAAGAGGTGAGGATGTAAGATGAGGTAGCTGAGTTAAAGGAATGTCTGAAGAAGTGGGGGCAGGGAGCTGAGGAGCAGGGGGAGGTGGGAGAGATGCAAGCGAAGAACGCTCTTGAGCTTCTATAGCAGATGCAGCCGATAATCCTACTTGGTCTAAGTTGATTTAGAAACGATTTAGCGTTGGAAATTGGAAATTATGTTAATTAACTGAACAATAAAGATATAAGTAATACCCTTTGATATGTTAGTAGAACCCTTCTTGCTGTCAGAGCTAGATTTATCCTTTTTATAGGTGAAAAGCCTACTTAGACGATTACCCTTACTGGACTTAGAATCGGAACTAGCAGTTTCAGATGGCACGGGTATATATTTGCTATCGACAGAACTGCGATTGAGAGAATTATTCCTGCTAACATCTAAGCTTCCTCTGATATCTATACTTCCTCTACCAAGATCTTCGGAGCTTTCTAATAGTGATAATTTTTAAAAATATTTCAATAATTTTAAGGACATGATTTAAAATTTAATACAAGTGATAGTGTACCCGGAAGACTGTCGCCTAAAAGAAGATTGCCGGTTCCAGATCTTTCCAACTTAGAAGGGGTTGAGTTCAATTGAACGTACTAAAAATAGATTTATTTTATTAGTTCGTTGGAAATAAAGGTTTAGCAAAGTATTAGTCAGATTATTGGAAGGTGGATGAACTTTACGTTTGATGGGAAGATTCCTATATTCGACCCCTGCCTACCAAGATACCAAGAATCGAATGTTTCCAAGATTTCTACTACAGAACCCTGTTTTAATTGCAGATCATCCTTTTCAGAAGAAGAATAATCAAATAAGACTGTTGCTGTTTTGAAATCTGTAGAAATAATTCGCAGAAATAGATAAGAAAGCAAGATAAAATTGATTTAAAATAATAAATAAATACTGGTTTTTGGCCGACCAGGGGAAGGAGGATTTGTTAATAATGAGGTCTCAGGGACTTTTTCAACGAACTGAATAATATAAATGATCGAATAAATTAATAAATGAAGCTACATATATTAAATATGGAATAAATTGGCTTACGTTTGAAGGAAACCAGCCGATTTTTTTGGAACTTAGATTGAGGCCAACCCACCAGGTATCGAATTCCGTCTCCTTTACCTCAATGATGTCACCCACTTTAAGCTCTATCTCATCGTCTTTGGTTGGACTGAAATCACCCTTCGCCTTTACATGAAACAAAGTCTTCGAAGATGCTAAACAAGGGGGGGGGGGGAAGCAATGATTGTGTAAATAAGGGTTAGAAATGGGAAGAATTGGGAAGGTGGGTGTTACCGGACATGTTGATGGAAAGCTTAGAACAGGTAGAGAGATGGCTTAATAGAAAAAAATACAATAGTTGGATAATTCAGGAGGGATCGCACTTCAAAATTCAAACTTATATGGAATTAAAGGTAAGTCAAAAAGTTAATGTTATAGAGCAGTGTTGTTTGGGAAATTCATTCGCTATTAGCCTACTGCTTGTGTTTGGATATTGAATAAATAACCAATAAACTAAAAGCACCAAGAATTAAATATTAGCCATGATTTGAATTGACTTGAAATCCTGGCCATTTTTATTTTTGCAGGCCTGGACGAATTAGTTATTTTATGCTCTAAAAATGATCATGTAATTCGCACTCTTTTATTTTGCCAATGGTATCAAAGATTTTTAATAATGTTGCCAATTTATTTTGTTTCATCACTGGACTTAGCCAATAAATGGGAGAAAATATATTTCTTTCCATGCTATTGGAATGGGCTAATCATAATTGTTTGGTGCCAAGTTGCTTTTTAATTCCTTTCCAAAGATCACTAACAACTTTAGACCTTATAAAATACTATTAAGTATCGTGCTGTTTTTGCTGTCAGAAAACCAAACTATGGAGGTCCTCAGTTTGTGAAAAGTATCATCACATGTTTTTTCAGCAAACAAAATTAATCAATGTATACGTTTAACTGTCGGCAAGATGGTCTAATTGTGTAATAGTTAATAGCCAATAATTACGTTGCTTTGATATAGTCAAAGGTGAATTTATATTCCATTGGTTTGTTAATTTTACCTACCAAATGTATATTTTTGATTCTATCGAATTAGCATACGTATAGTACTCGAGGTAATACATAGCCATATGGGATAAGGGTTTACAGATAGATGACCCAGAAACTCAGTTCCATATTCGCACAACTGGACTTGATTTTTTTTATCTCGGATTTATTGTAATTCAAGTAAATTAGACAGGCTCATAGATCTTGGTGATATAAGACAAGCCAACATGATGGGTTCAATGATAATCTTATTACCACCAGACCTGGAGTTAACGCTTCGTCTCCATGACTGTTAAGTAATATTATTTGCTAAGTTATAACAAATTGACTAATAAAATGTTGATTTTTAAATGGAAATCAAGGGGTCATAAATATTGGCCATGAAAGTGGCACGAAATGGTCCACCTGCGACGAAAGAGTTAATATTTTTCGCTCAAACTTTGTTCAACACCCTATTTGTGAATTAGGTGGTTTTTATTTGTGAAAATTTTCAATCTCCATCAAGAATAAATATACCATCCAATAATATTCTAATATTATTATTCAAATCTTCGTTGACAGAAAAATATGACATTTTTTCCCATCAAGCCTCAAAAAAGCATAGAGCAAGACATAATCCACGTGCTCGGTTTATTGAGTGGGAGATATAGACAAAAGAAAGATATTAATCTATAACTATTTAATTTCCTTTACTATTAAGCTCCTAGAGAGTTTCTCTCAATTTGACTTGCTGATACTTGAAGTATGACATCAACTACATTGATATATTTGGTAAAAGGTCAACTAATGTAATATAAAGACAAAAGTAAAGAAGATATCAGATACAAAATTTTAAATATTATTAATCGCAGAAGATTAACTCGTATTGGGCCTGCTGCACAAAATTGGAATTCAATTAATTGCTAATATGGATATTTGGTTTTCTGCTAGTGTTTACCACTTGATAATTTTTAATTTTCGTCGATTAGAAAACTTTAGATTTCATAAATAGTAATAAAACATTAATTTTGTTTCAAAAAAGTTAAGAGACTAATTTATTGTAGCAAAAGTTAGCTCAAACGTTATATGATCGACACACATACTATTTAGTCATTTACCTTTGGCAAGATAAAAAATTTTATAGAATTTTTTAAGCTAGAAAGTAGATTTCGTAGAAATATTACAAATATGGGTATTCAGAACTTTATTATTGTTAAAAAGTTTTGGGGGGGGGGGGGAGCTACACATTCGATCTCTCATACTTGAAATAGAAAATCATACGATGCAATTTTGATTTTTTAGTCGATCCGTTCCCCTACATTGTTTCATCTGAAAAAGCATGGTTATATTTTCCAAACTTTGGAAAAATAAACATCCTCAACAATAAATGGTTTATTTGGAGTTGGTTTGGTTTGTGTCTGTTATTATTCAGACTTTTCCATTAATCAAATCCTGAATTTTTGAGCACAAATTTAATAAAAAACCAAATGCCAAAGTAAAACCAAGTTCAAAAAAGTGAAAGACAATTTGCAAAATTTAGATTTTAATAAAAATTGGTATTTTTTTTTTTCCATTAAATAACATTTAATCAAAAAAAAAAATTTAAAAAGGTGTTAAATATGTAAATGTATTGCGGATTATTATAAACACTTTAAATCCTGCCAAATTTGTTTTATAAACCTGTTGCAAAAAAATTGAGTTAAGGGGACTAAGGTTATCAAATGTAATAGTTACATTCTGGATAAAAATAACAATTTATGCTTTAATGGGCCCATCATATAAGTATTTTTGAAATTTAGATAAAAATTATCTAAATTTTTTCATAATGGTATAATTTCAAATAATTAGCGATAAAATCATATCTCTATTTACACATACCTATATTTATATATAGTATTTTTAGTAATTGATAAATTGATAAATTTTGCCTGCATAGATTCCCATTTTTGAGATAGATTCACAAAAAAACTAAAAGCTTAGACCTTCTTAAAACTTATAACCTTTACATATATAAATATGTTATTGGACCACATATAATTTTATTTTTGTAAAATTGAAAAATTATAGAACTCTCGAATGATTTGGAAAGAGTTTATTTCTATCCATCTCATCATATATTAAATGCTTCAATAAAAACTATAAGATACTGATTAAAGAACTCCCACAAAGACTTGAAATTAATAATGGCTTTTACCTAACTTTTGAAGTTTTTGCGATCTTTTTTTTTCATTTGAGGATGAGGATGTTTCCCGGATGAACCAAATGGAGTTTAATTTATGATATTCATAATCATTAATTTTCGATAAGGTTATCCGGACAAATCCTAAGTATCTGGTCTATTAAATATTACTTATCTATTTAAAACTTAATTTTTCTCAATTCTTAACGCTCAATCGTAGATTCATCCTACAATCAATATATTTTTAAATTTTTAATTAATACAATCGACTGAAAAAATCAAATATAATTCTAAATGAAGTGTTTTTTTTAAAACTTGAGTTTACCCTAAAAAATAATCTTCTTTTTCGGAAATTCTTCCTTTTCTTTTTTTTCAAAAATAAAATTTTTCCCGTATAGATAAAAAAATAGATACTTTTAAATTACAATTTGTCAGTTATTTTAATGTATTCTGGATAATAATTCTCAAAAAAATTAATTTTTTTCTGAAATTGTACTAATT